>JAJLWQ010000027.1:0-47524 GCA_030570875.1 Citeromyces matritensis
GTTTTTGAAGATGTGGGACCTTTTACAATGAATCTCGCGTTGTAAATTCTAGTTTGATTTCGTTTTGGAGATTTCCTCATTTGTGGCCACTTCATCGGGTGTCTTTTGCCCTTAAAAGATGTTCCGCGTTGATCCTTCAACAGAGTTTAAGTGAGTAGTTTGCTAATTGAAAATGATTTGAGCAACGTTTATTGCTGCTAATATGTTCCGAACCCTATTGTTTGCCCTCAAAGAAGAATGAATGATTGTTCGCATGTTGGGTTCGTCTCTCCCAATGGTTGAAGCATTTGAAGACTAGAAGGTTTTTTTGGTTCTTTAAACTGCTAGGGTTGCCTAGATGGGTATTTGTTTTGGGCAGAACTCTAAGTTGTTGTTTGGTATGCTGAATGAAGTTCACATTATATATGATAAGGCTGAAAAATGCTCACTCTGTTCCACTGGTACGTCTTGAGCATCGAGGGCGATTTTAAAGGGCTGACTAAGGATACTCAAGAATCAGCATCGATGATGACTCACAAAGTCACGAATAATCTCAACAGAGCGAATGCGACGGAAGCACGTAGTGACATTCATCCACTCAACCCGATAGAAAAGCACAAGCGAGATGACTATCTTTTCTCTATCGACCGCAGCCTTTCGAAATCAAGTCTTTCTCTTTTCATATCCCAAAAGCAAATTTTTGGGTGAGCGAAGCGAGTTGTGAATTATGAGTGAGCTTGTAGTGGAATGTTGAGAAGGTGGTGAGTGCACAGTTTGCCTGATTGTGTATTGAAAGAAATACGCAATTGTGAGATCAAAGCCAAACCCTTGAGATTTTGGTAGGGTTTCTATTCTGCTTGGTAAAAGTCTTGTTGGGAAACTCTACCGCTCTGACCCTGTTGAGATTGCAATTCTTCTTCATGATCAATTGGTTCTCATACTTAGACCAGTTCGATGTGATTGGTCTCAGTATGGAGCTATAAGCCCATAATACTAGCGTGCTGAGATCACACTCAACAACATCAACACACAATGCTGTACACTTCCCATTCATTGACAGTCTCGCCATGCTCAACTAAATACTCGACTTTAAGGAGTTAGTTTCGGCGAGCGAATCTTTTGTGAGGGATGGGCTTTGAAAGAGAAATTTATGACCACGTAAAGAATTGACTGAAATTAGAAAAGAAGAGAGGAACCCATACTTGATCTTCTCTAGCGTGTGTTGTATCGACAAAGACATGCTCTACGGATTTTGACACTTTCTTGAGAAATCTTTCAGTGAGGAAGCTTTGAAATTATCGAGTGAGTAATTTGATTTTACAACCGTTTATAGGCACTTTGCTTCAAGAGATTGTGATTGAGAGAAAGCGCGTTCATATCAATACTTTCTCTTTCTTATACCTGAAATGTCTCTTTTCTAGCGACTTTTGAAAAGTCAATACAAAGAAGGCCCCTCATCGGTTTAAAAGCAACCCTCGATTTTATATGCTGTTTCACTTTTTTGATTCATCGTGAACCTGCAACTGAGCCTTCAAGTTGTTCACTTCTTGGTCTTAAAAACTGCGTCCGGTTTGTGCCCTTTTTGTGCCTTTTATGCCCTTGTTCCCTTTGCGATAATCCCTCAGAACATGACACAGAGCCTTGCTTTATGATTGAAATCCTCATTCATCAGAATATTTATGGGTATATAGAGAAACCTCTTTTGTTGCCTTGCGATATTGTCTAATCAGGCTCCTGAAATCGATAACACCGATCACATTTGTCAGGGAAATCTCTGAAACGAAATCGGCTGCAAAAGAGTCTTAAAATCGAAGAGAGAAAAAAAGTTCAAAGCATCCCAAGAGGTCGAGCATAAAACCTGAAAGTGGTGGTGATTAATTTTTGAAGAGAACCCTTTTTGCGATGATCACCTTTTATTACTCGTTACTACAATACAAGGCTATTTTACGCCCGAAACACTTCCTTCATAAGTTCATCACCTTGGTGCATTTCGTTTCCTCGTGATACATCATTTGCTCGTCTATATCTCTCAGTCTATCAATGTGTGAGATATCTTACTTCAAAGCTCTTCTTCTTATTCATCTACGAGTCTATTTTGTCAGTCTTTTTGAATTGTTCGGAGCAGAGTAGAGGGGTATTGCAGTAATGACAATACCACGCCTGACGTAGGAGGCTGAGCATTATAACCCTTTTTCCTTTCAGTTGTTAGACAACTGGACTGTGTCCATTACACAATGATGTGAGATCAACTATATATTCAAAGATCTGACCAAGATAAAGTAATGGGTGGTATATATATCAATCCACTCGTCGTGTCTGACCCAATGTGATTTTTTTTTTTTTTTTTTTTTTTTCAATCTTATCGTTCAATGGGACTTGGGGCTCCAAAAGTCAAGCAGAGGTTTGGACTTGATCCAAGAAATACAAACTGGGCAAATGACACTTCCCGCTTCGGCCACCAACACTTGGAAAAATTGGGCTGGAAACCAGGAAAAGGTCTTGGAGTGACCAACACCTCCAACACTTCTCACATCAAGATTAACCTTAAAGATGACAATGTCGGACTGGGAGCAAAACTTGCCAGAAAGAGAGGTAAGGATGGGCTTGATGGTGGTGATTCCACCGGATTAGACGTTTTCCAGCGACTCTTGGGAAGGTTGAATGGCAGAGAAGATGAGATAAGCGATGTTTTGGAGAGACAGCGGAAGGAAAGAATTTTTGAAGGCAAATGGGGAATTTCATTTGTGAAGGGTCCGGTTTTGGGTAGTACGTGGGATTCGGAAAAGGGTGAACCCACAGATGAGCCGAGTCGAAAAAGGGTGAAGGTGGATTCGAGTGTGGAGGAAACTACAAAGGAGAAGAAGAGAGAGAAGAAGGAGAGGAAGGATGAGAAGAAAAATGATAAGAAGGATAAGAAGGATAAGAAGGAGAAAAAAGTGAAGAAGGAAAGTAAGGATAAGAAGAGTAAGAAGGAAAGGAAGGAGAAGGATAAGAAGGAGAAAAAAGATAAAAAAGATAAAAAGGAGAAAAAGGAGAAAAGACAGGAAATGATGGAAATTGAGACCGCATCTTCAACTCCAACGCCCGTGGCATCCAGAAATTCTATCAGATCGAGGTGGATCGCACAGAAGAGAGCAGCTGTGGCTGACTCAAAAGCATTGAACGAGATTTTCATGATTACAAATTGAATAGACTAGCATTTTTAGACTTTTCTCTTTTTTTAGTAGGTCAACCTCCTCAACAAAACAGGCCACACCTCCCGTCATGTCCAGATTAAGCCCAAATGATGACTGATTTCGTATTTTATACTGAAGTTTGGTTTCTCACGTTTGGGTTGCTTGAAGAGGTGCAATAGTTCGACGGACGGAAAGCAATGAGACCTCGCGATCTGGTTGGCTTTCCCACTCTGATATTTTGCTACGTCTCTCAATAATGTTCATTTACCTGATGTAGCTAAAGGCAACGTCAACATGATAATTTTCATCGAGCAAACGAAGTCCATAGTATTCCCCTTGTCCATTATCATATTTAACACTAAAACAGCTCAGACAGGTATGTACAGAAGGATGTTACGGGTGATCATAATCATTTTATGCCCGATGAACTAGCTCATCAGCCTTTTATTTCGGAGAAATGCTCACCGATTTTATGCATTGATAAGAACTTTTCAGTCAATAGAGTTCCTGAGGTAGGAAGGAAAGAACAACTCTACATTGGATTTTGCGGATTCATTGCACGTACTTCAATGAGAAACAACTCATCTCATCAAACTGATTCGATGCCTTACAGAGACTAACAATACGAAACAACTCGTTCAAAAAATCATTAACTTACACAAAAATATAGGAAACTCCACCAACGAAAAATGTGGTGAATAGAGCAATCATCCCAAAGTCTTGCAAGTTGAGGAATGGTCTAGCCATGGATGGGGTGGCTGCAGAGGAAGCAGTGGAGCTAGAGGTGGAAGATGATCCACTCTTGGAAGAAGACTTACTGGAAGAACCAGAGCCAGAACCAGAACCAGAGCTGGCTCCAGCGGTGTTTCCGCTAATCTTGGTCACATGAGTAGCTCCACCGGTGGCGGTAGAAGCAGCCGCCAAGACAGATTTGCAAGAGCTAGCGCCGGAGCTAGACTTCACAGAGGCAGATCCACTGAAATCACAAGCAGAGCTCTTTGATCCATTCTCCTCGTAGTACTGGTTCAAAACAAAAGACAACATCTCCTTTGGAGAGCAGAAGGAGAATGCACCATAGTCACCGGTGGTTCCATTTTTGCTGATTCCAGAACAGTCCATGTCCGAGCAAACGTAACCAAACAAGTCACCGTAGTCTTCCTCGTCAACATCGTCAGAAATGATACACTCCAGAGAGTCCCACAGACAGTCGCAAGCACCTTGGTCTGGAGTAGGAGGCAGATCAGTAACAGCCCTCCACATTTTGTTGGCGGTAGGACAAGACATTGCTGTGGCGGTAGCGCTGACTTGAGAGTAAGTGGCAGAAGTAGGAGAGACAGAAGCCAATTGAGTTTTCAGGTTGTTAAAGTCGGACAAAGTGGACACAGAGTCACCAGAAACTGAAACCAATCCATAGTCGTTCTCCTCTTGGAAGTACATGTAAACGATACCACCAGACCACACATCTGTCATTTTGTCGGAGTAAAGGGTCTGAACTTCTGTGAATTGTCTTGGCTGAACAGCGTTACAGCCATACTCGGAAAAGAAGATTGGAATAGTCAAGTTGCTGAATTCCTCGGTACGGTCTTTGTAACCAGAGGTGGCAAAAGAGGATTTACCACACCATTCGTACATGTTGATACCGTAAAAGTCAGCACTTTCATCTTCATCACCGCAGGCAAAGTAGTCAGCAGAGAAAACTCTGGTGTCTTCATCGTCATTGGCAGAGTATCCAACTGGGATAGTTCTGTCGTAATTGTCGGCGATATAAGCCTTCATGTCACGGATAGCAGCCTTGATGAAAGGAGCAGAGTTGGTGTCATTGGACTGGGTCACAACTTCGTTACCGGCAAAGAACCCCAAAACGTTGTCGTACTTGGCAAACATGTCGACAACTTCGGTGTAACGCTTGAACAAAGTAAGATCCCAAGATGGGTCAGAAGAAATGATGGATTCCTTTGGCTGGGAAAGATCAGCAATCACATAGATTCCGTGGTCTTGAAGTTTTTGCATACAGTGGTCGTGGTCCAAAGAAGCGTTGACGGCGTAAACACGAACAACATTGGTTCCCAATTCTGCCAAGTAAGGAATATCTCTGTCACAAGTGTCGGAGTCGGCCAGCGGGTCAACAAATGACGTGCTGGTGGTGTTAGCCGTGTTGGCCTGGTATGCAACACCTTTTATGTAGAACTGTGATCCATTGTTGGAGTAGAAAAATTTGTTACCGGCGATTTCCAAAGTTGGGAAATCGGCAGCGCAAACTGTGCTAGCTAAAAGTCCAAGGACAGCGGGTATGACTGAGCTAAGAAGCATCTTTAGCGAGTGTAGTGAAATTTCAGCGAATGTTTTGATACTACGTTCGCTGCCGCGGTATATATACCAAAGAGGCTATACATATGCATGAAAATCGCGCTTTTTCATGTAAGGAGGGGGCAGAGAAAGGGGCGCTGCAGCTTCTTTTATAGTACGAGGGGGGAATTGGTAGTAGCAATCACATTTTGTAAAGTTGTACAACAGTTATCATGTTTTAAACGGATAGTTACTCCTTTGGGCTTATTCTCCCGGCTAAGCTTTCAAGACTCTTGGTGCATAAAGGCCGAGACCACGCCTTAACCGCGTCGCGCATGACAAAGTAAGCGATTACGTAATTTTGGTATAAACCTTGTAAGTGCATGCATGAATGCATGCCACCCCCGAAAAATAACCGTTTAATCCGAATTAAAACAAAATGGTAAATAGAATAGCTGAAATTAGCCCCCCTGCTCCTCCAAACACCATTCCTCCTGCTAAATTAGAACTTGAAGTCTTTTCCAAGTTCTGTCTGGCCACACTTTTAAGCAGCGTAGAGCAGTGAGCTTTTGTGGTTGCCTTTTTCAACGAAGCTGAACCAGAAAAATCGCATGCCGTTGATTTCTTATTGTTGCCCATGTAAAACATGTTAAGAACAAACGAGAGCTTGTCTTGAGGGCTACAAAAACAGTATGCCCCGTAGTTGGAAGAGTTGGCATTGATACCTTCGCATGAGACTCGCTCGCAAACATATGAAAACAAGGTTTCATAATCTTCAATATCCACCGAATCGTCCACCACACACTCCAGTGAATCATGCATACACTCGCAAATTGCATTGTCAGGTAGCGGTGGTAACGACATTCCAGCTTTCCATGACTCGTGGGTAGGACATGGTGCACCAGTAGCCTTTGCTATCATGGATTCCCTTCTTGCGATGGTGGGACTGACTTTGTTAATCTGCTCCGAATAGTAGCTGAAATCTGCCAACGTGGAAACCTTGTTGTCCTTTATAGTGACCAAACCGTAGTTGTTTGCTTCCTCATAGTACATGTAAACGATTCCTCCCGACCAGACATCGGTCATTTCCTTGCCGAAAAGTGCCTCCACGTCGGTAAACATTCGTGGTTGGATTGTATTGCATCCGTATTCTGAAAAGAAAACCGGCACGGTAAGCTTTCGAAATTCCTGCGTCCGTTCTTTGTATCCAGAAGTTACAAATGACGACTTTCCACACCATTCATACATGTTGATTCCGTAGAAATCGGCTCTTTGATCCTCATCTCCGCAGGTGAAGAACTCGGCAGAAAGAGACCGTGTATCTGCATCGTCGTTTGCAGAATAGCCAATGGGAATCTTTCTATACCCTTTCTCCTTAATGTACGACTTTGCATCTCTAATTGCTGCCTTGACAAAAGTACCAGCTTCTGTATTTGTAGAGTCTGTGATTACTTCATTGCCTGCAAAGAATCCCAAAACGTTGTTGTATTTTTGCAACTCATCAATCACTCGAGTATACCTACCGAGAAGCTCTACATCCCATTTGGGATCATCTGTAATTATGGACTCTTTGGGCGATGAAAGATCAGCTATTACGTATATGCCAGCATCCTGAAGCATAGACATGCATTCATCGTGGTTGAGATCTACGTCAATGGCATAGACTCGAATTACATTGGTTCTCAGTTGCTGCAGATATGGAATGTCTCGTTTACAAGTTTTAGCATCGCCCAGTGGATCAATAAAGTCTACAGACTCGGATGTTTCTGAAGTGTCCTTCTGGTAGGCGATTCCTCTTACGTAAAACTGGGAGCCATTATTAGAGTAAAAGAACTTGTTTCCCGCTACTTCTACAGTCGGGAATTGAGCTGCTACGATGGTTGAAAGCAAGAGTATTAGTAGTGGGAACATGTTTGTGTGTGGTGTGTGGATGTATGGATGCCAGAAGAGCGAATGCTACATTAATACTCGTTTTGAGTCTGTAAGCATGCATGCACTATTGCGTACAGCATAATATGATGGGCTGTTAATTCGGGACAGTGTGTGCCAATTTCTTGTATTCAATATGAAATTATATATATCACAGACTGGAACATGGATGGGAGCACATTTTCTGCTCTGCAGGGCTGGTTTCGGGGCTATGTAATGATATTGATCCTTGTTTCCCTCATTTTGTATTGCTATGCTCAAAGATCTGTTTGATTGATGACCAGTGCGAAATTTCTGTTAATTCAAAAGAATCGGTAGTCTCTGAAGCGATAGACATAGACTTTTCATTTGGTTATAGAAGTTGTCTGAAAAGCTTTAATAACAAATTGGATATTTTTCCGTCTTCGGCTGCCTAAAAAGTGCTCTTTCAATACCTGCCCTTGCTACGGTCATTCGCAGAATGCTCGTTCAAAACACAATAGACGACACAGATGCAGTGCGCGAGTATAAAAATAATCAATCAACCGTGTCTGAGTAAAATGTAGTATTTCTGGTGTAAGACTTTGGCTTGGTAAGACCAATCCACTGCTATTGCAGTGACAAAATGGACCGCTAAAGCTTTCTTGTCAAATCGTATGTGCACCTCAACGCTATAAAAAAACCGACATAATCACATTGTCAGCTTTCTATTTAGTAAGTTCAGATTTTGATTCGCCAGAATCAACAATAATGTGAGATGCATACGCATCCTGAAATGTCTATGACGTGCCTCCTCACCGAAAAATTGTCTTCCCTTGACTATATAAAGGACCTTTTCCATACAATTTAATAGCTTTGTCGTTGTTTGGTTCTCTATGATTCTCTTTGGTGACCCTCTCTCCCCAAGTGGCATAATGGAATTTATTTTATAGAGTTCTGTGCAGGTCAAGGATTGAATTTTCAAGAGCGGTTTTTATTCTGTTACTTTTACTTTTTGAACCAGGAGGTGATCTTAAGTTGTATTTGATCGTCATCGAGACCGATGCGAGAATGGCTGATGTTGGTGAATTGTCTCACTTTGCTGCTTGATTTGGTGATCAGACATCTGTGCCAGGATCACATAGCATATCGAGTGATACGTCGTGGAAGGCCTCCGAGGAAATCCAAGTTGACCGGCTAAAAAAGGGAAGTGTGAAGCTCGAGAGCTCAACAAGAAGCTAGCATTGGCTTTTCTATGGCAAAGTCTAACATACAGTTGTGGTTTTTCAGAGATTTGGAAGGCTCCAAACGACATCGATTTTTCTCTTATTCCCAATGAAAGTTGTCGAAAAAGGGCATCCGGATCATGGGTCCAGGTCTGCCGATCCTTAGGCCAGATTGAGGCCGGCTGTCTTTTCAGATCAATTACGGAGAACTGCAAGTTTTACATTCAGCTAGTGGCTAATATGCTAACAAAAACCATGCGGAGTCGATACAACTTCAGACAACCCCCAGAACTTTTACTATCAAGGTATGTCTATTTCTGACACTAGTGCATGTTTGCAAGGCTGAAATAGGTTCAAATTTGATGAAAAAGAAAACACATATATTATGGCCTGAAGTCACTCATGGGAGGTGAAATCAAAAGTCTCCAGAAGAAAGGTGGCGCTACAAAATCGTCTGACCAAGCTCAACTCACAACACATCACACGCACAATAAATTCTACACACTCAATACACGGTGGACCACACTTCCAAGGTTGGTTTATGTCTGAGAACGGTAGACGGGGCGTTATCACCCGTGTCGTTATTCTCCTGCTTATTTGGTTGAAAGATTGCGTACGTATCCATAGGGATCATACTTTCCAAATCTGGCATCATGGGTCCTAAAACAAAGGGCACAATCATCATGCCGATGAAAACAATCATTAAAACAAAGTAAAGCACAGCGTATCGAGAAGCTCTTGCCTTTCTCTGCTTTTTCTCTCTCTTGGAGTAGAGACGACCGGTATACTTTTTAGTAGGACGAAGCCAGAAGAGCATGCATGAGTGCCATCTGTCGATGTAAGGAACTGCGAGAAACGGAGCGAGCGAAAAGAGGAGCCAGTGACCCAGGAAAAAGTCGCACGCAAACGAGCTCAGCTCTACGATCTTGACGAGAAACTCTCTTACCGGTTGGGTGAACCAGTGGATCCCCACACGGCGAGAGATCCATTTTCCGGACCACCACGCAATGTTGGAGTAGTCTTCCCTCATTTCGCGAGTGAGCATTCCGATCTTTATAGCCTGGAAAAAAAGCCGTTGAATGGAGATGCAGCAGATGAAAGCTGCGAGCGACCTGGAAAAGCTCCATCCTTCGAGAGCGCACGTTAGTTCGAAGAAGACCAAATGGTTTACAACGGCCAAACAGTGTGCTGTTCCAGCCATAGCCGAGGGAACTCTATGGCAGCAGAGAGAGAAAATGGGAGATAGACAGCTCAGTGGAAAGAGAGTAAGCAGAATGGCGAGATTCACGAAAATGGGACCAAAGGATAAAATCCCTAACCGTAGAACGGAATTCGTTGGACTCACATTTTGAACTCCATTCTGCGCATTGATGAATGTGTATGCGATAAAAGCACTTCCAGCTTGACACAGAGGAAGAAAGAACTCTGCAAAGAGCGTATTGACAAAGGGAGCTCTATGACAGAAAACCGGTGGTATTTCGTTTCCCTTCTTGTAACCTGTGAATCTCGATCTAGAGGATCTTATGAACCCGATCCAGCAGTTGTTGTGGTGCTTTGCGTTTCCCCGGAATAACCACCGTATAAAGTTGCGGTAGTCGAGGAAAAAATCGTACCGCACAAACTGGTGTGGATTGAAAAGCAGCGGAGAAAGACACATTGACACGAGCGTAATCCAAAACCACAAAAGAGCCGGTTGCCACATTGATGCGGTGGAAAACAAGATTATCAGGAATACTCGACTTCCAGAATAAAGCGAGCTGTGTGCATACGTTGCGTACAGGTCCACAAAAGAGGTTCTTGAAATGGCGTACCCTCTTCCGGTGGAGATATACTTTGCTCCGCCAAACACTATGTCGTTGATGAGCGAGTTGGAGTAGATCTGGCATACAAAGACCTCAAAAAACGGAGACAGCGAAAGAAAATGAGCTCCCAGTCTGGTGAAGGCTTTAACCATTCCACGCTCGCTCACTTCCTGTATGACGAGAGGGAGGAAAGAGATGAAGAAGCATATGAAAACCGACAGAATGAACCTCGATACCCAGTCCAGCACCGGTTTGAGATTATAGCATCCAAGCGGTTTCTGCAGATCCGTAAAGGGAACATCCTTGTGGTACTCGCATAGGATGGTTTCATGGGTTAAAGCACCCAAATTGATAGCCACAAGCATAAAGAGATGCACAGAAAGCATTATAAAGAGGTTATTGAGATGGAACCCTGGATGTGCATAGTAGAACGAGAGAAACCGATCGAGGGGAAGCTGGGTCCCCAAGTAGTAGTACTCGCGAGAGAGCATTTGCTCGCCCATTCCTCCACCGATTTTAATGGTGAAATTCAAGATGGAACTGAAACCAAGGTCTCTTCCCTTCCCGCACTGATAGTAGTCGCAGTGTTTGATGCGTCCTCCTCTCATAAGTGCGGTCATCCCGGCGTATATATCTTCGTTCAGATGGAGTCCCTTTTGAGCTTTGGAGATCCCACCACGAGTGGTCATAAAGATTCCGTTGAGAAAATCAGGATGTCCGTAGTGAAGTTTCCCTCCAATCTCACTGAGAGTTCTTGCAAAAAGCGTTCCAAAAGTCTGCTCCTTCCCAGCAGCAACGTCTCCCAAGACGCCCGAGTTCTCTGAAAAGATATACTCACGCGCACCTACGATCGCAACGGGGCTCTTGTGAGAGTAGGAGATCTCAGGAACGTACGGGTCCTCAAAGGGGGCGTCGTATTCGAACTCGGCCAGAACAGACCGGATCTTGAAACACTCTTCCAGATAGTTATCCTGGTTTGCATCAATCACCTGGATGAACTCACCGCGATAGAATATCAGAGCGTGATTTTGGTTATCTGACTTTCCGTCTCCCAGAATCGGGTTACCTGAAAGCTTGATTTTTAACTTTGGAATGGGATCCCCCATCTCGTCTAAGCAACTACAATCGTACAAGACAGAGTAAAAAAGCCCGCCGTGTTTCTCCAGACTGGCTATTTTCAGCTGCGGAAACGATCTCGCCAGATGTCTCACGTCTTCCCTTTCACAGTCGGTAAAGGTCTGATACCGCTGCATGGCCACGAGCAAGTGGAACTTTTTGTGCGCCACTTCAAAGTCGTTGCACTCTGCGCGGTGTAAGATCTCGATTGCAACGTGGTAATTCATCATCCCAGAAACAGTCCTGTACAGAGTTTGGCTACGCAGAGATGCCCAAAGTCTGGTTCTGAGTAGGTACTCGGGACTTGAGGATTTGAAACCAACACAGTTATAGGGCAAATCGTCGATCTGAGACTGTAGGATGGTTTTCGACGCATCTTGTGTCATGGCTTTTGTTTCGCTAACGAAAAATTCCCACTCGGAGGGAAACAGCTGTTTCAAGTATTCCAGTAAAGATATCTTGGAATTGGTGCTCTCCTTGATGATTTCCCGCAGTCCAAGTATGATTCTTTCAGAGTAGTGCGGGATCATCACTGTAAAGGTGGGCATTGCCTCTGTCGAAACAGGAGCTGGAATGGGAGTTGAGAGAGACTGTGCGAAAAAGGAGATTCTTCTTTGAGCTTCTGAATTGGATGACGTGAAAAACTCACTGTTGTCATCTTGAAAAATGAAAAAGGCTGGCGGTTTAAGCTCCTCCTCCACAGACTGGTACACCAGACTGTACATCTGTTCCACGCTGATTATGTGATCTTTATACATGGAGATGACGATTGCGTTCCAGACTTGAGACACCAGGATCTTGGATTTGTACTTGGCCTGGATCTCGCTGGTTGACAGAATCTTTGAAAGGATGCGTTTGGGAAGTCTTGTGAACACGTTTCTCCACGGCGTGAGAATTGATATCCCCAAGTTGAAGCAAAGAGCCATGGAAAAGACGCAGTTGATGATCACGTACCACAAGTATGTGTCGAGGAAAAACAGAACCAGATCGGTCAAATACATCAGCAGTAAGGTGATTCTTGCCTGGTGGACGCAAAGCAGATTCCCGAAAAGCGCATCTCCGTGGCACCTGGTCATCTTCATGATAGACAGGTCCCTAATGGGATCGCGCAGAGACAGTGTGAGAAAGAAGTACGACTCTGCGAATTTGGCGGTAAACACTATGAGCCACAACGAGATTGAAATCACTCTTCCGCGATTCCCCAACTTAGCGTATGATGCTGTAAACGTTTTGGACGAAACGTAACGCTTTGATCTTTTTGAGTGAGGCTTTGAGCCGCACAGAGAACCCAACGGTTTCACCACAAAGAAAAGCACGGTCAAAATGGCTACTATGAAATGAATGATAGAAACAACGCTCCCGGAAACAGAATACGAGTTGAGCGGGATAAATCCAAACACATACACTGCAGGGGTGGCATTCAGAATGGTAATAAGACTCAAGAGTATTAGTCTTTTCGTCAAGTGCTGCGCTCCAGGCCACTGTCGTGGAACAAAAGACCATTCTGCAAGTGTGGCACAAAGCTGTACAGTACACGCCACCAATCCTCCCAATGCCATAGAAGAAAACCGGGCATGCAAGGAGGGAGGATTGTTAAGTACTTGCACGTAGTGTTTTGTATACAAAGTTGGAGAGTTGAAGCTTGTGTAGAACCAGAAAACGGAAAGGTGAATGATCCAAATTCGGTTGAAATTTGTAGCCAAGTGCCACCAAGTTCTCTTCTCCTTATAAGTTTTGTAAAAGGCTTTATTCCAGTCCATGTTTTGAAGACTGGGATACCATTTCTGTTTTGGGATATCCAGTAATTTTGTTCCATCTTTTAAATACAGTCGCTCGATTCCTTCAGGAAACCAAAAGAGCTGGTTCATATCGTCGTATCCTACAATTTCGCAGTGATCTTTTTCCAAGCGAACGAGCTTTTCGTCAACTTGAGCGTATTGCTGGTCTCTAATGAAGTTGTACAGAGGGGTAATGACAGTATCCAGAAAGCTTCCCTCTGGAGCGCTCTCTACTTTTTGCATAAATAGGTAATCTGATGCGCATTTGTAGATGAAGCAAAGACACTCGGGCAGAAATCTTACATTATTGGCTTCTCCCCAGATCAGTAAATACAGCGCTACTTGAGAAATTAGACTTTCAAGGGAGAAGCTTTTCATCCTCTCTTTCCATTTAAACTCGGCGGGTAAGGTGGGATCTTCGTCCAGGTCCAGTGGAACTGCAAAGTACCATTTACGATAGTTGGCGTGCTCCCCACCTATGTAGTCTCTGTGGAGAGAGACGAGAGCTTGGGCGGGGGTCATTCTACTTGAGCGCGAGTCGAGTTGTACCATAAAGTGGTCGAGCATGTTTTTTACTGAATCTTTCTGGAATCCAAGGCGCTTACCTAAGGAGATAAAAATTTCCTCGATATGGGCGAATTCGAGCGGTGGGTCTAAAGAGATCGAAGGGTACAAGTCCTCTTCCCACATGTTTACAAAAGTCGTGCTCTTGCAAATGTACGGATGCGCCCTTGTGGAGGTGGTTGACTTTCAAAAAGTGATTGGTCTTTAATTCTGTCTCAAACAGTTGAGTTCAGATCTCAGATTCAGATCTCAGATATCCATCTCAGCAGTTTTTGATTTGTTGCGCAGGCATCCAAGTCGAGAGATATAGATGCCTTGGTGGAAATCAATTATCGACGATGGTCGGGATTCCTCACTTATCATTACTGAGAAATTGTTCCATTTGAAAGACTAGCGGAATACAGTCATGTGTCGTCCTTATCGTGGGGTACCCCAATGAAGTCTTTTTGGTGAAAGTGATTATATGATATATATCCCACCTTTCGAGTCATATTACTGAAAAAAGGCAACCTTCTTGCCAGCGGATAGAAATGACTTTTATCAGAGGGAAAGGTGGTGAGTGATAATTCTATGCTATTCGGCATTTTTTTTTTCCCTATACATTTTCTCTATGCAATTTGAAAAGTCATGCATAGTGAAATGTTTCATTTTCTTCGAATCGCACACTTTCACAATAAAAAGCACTTGAGTCTATAACATAACCTCCTCTTTCACTGTAGAGTTTGTTGCAATTCTATCGATACATGAGTATTGTCAGGGTCTATATCGTCTTTGTTCGTACAAAACAGGAGTTGATATGGGCTAGAAAATGCCTATTGCCATTAAACTAAATATTGAACGAGTATAGGGAAGACATCTTCAGCATAGTTGTCTCTCTTGGCCCAAGACCAGCAAAACCTTGCCTTGGCCTGAGGCCGCGATCAGATAACGCTGACGTCTCAAGGGCTTTAACGGGTATACGAAAGTGTTGAATTCTCCGCTCTCTTGAAATGTCGAGAAATGGGAATTGCAGGTCTGTGAAGCTTTATTCAAAGCTAGCTAGTACGCTTGGCCTCTAAACCCCTCAGCTTATGAATAGTTGATAATACTTTTTTGCTCTGGTCGTGAAAAAACTTCAGGCCGTTCGGTGGACACATGTCAAACTAAACACAGCTCTATTCAATTAGATATATCCTGCCTTTGGCAACTTTGATCAAGACAGATGCCTTGCTTTGATTAGATTTTTAGAATGAGATGTTCTAGTTATAGGGGTTTCTCAGCCCTCTTCTACAACTGCTGTGGTTCTTGTTTATGTTACAACTTGATTCTTGTAAGGCGTGAGCAGCGTTGATAGCCAAGACCTTGTCTCACGGCTTTTTGCAATCACTTAATGGGTTGGAATCACTACCCTCCTCTTTCTGAAGTGGTATCTACACAAAGAGATTACTCTTGATGTTCATTTCCTGATTACTAAACAACAACGAAAATAACAAGAAATTCTAACCAGACTAGCTTTTTGTACGACCACTTGAAAGACATGAGCAAGGTGCATATACACACATAGTTTTCTATGAAAAAGAAGTGGCTGCTCCACCGCTATATTCATTGCCATGTGTCTCCACCTTATAAAATACCACCCACACACCTCATCATAGGCCATGTCTAAAAAGATGTAAGCAAGAATAGACTCAAAAAACTCTCGATGATGTGTTCACAAGCATGGGAAACTTAAGGTTGGAAAAAGAATACATCTGAAGCGAAGATGAAGAGAATACCTTGAAATCAAATATATGTTTTTGATATATATACCCTCCTCGCATACACCTGCAGGTGAATTTTCAGTGATCTGCATCTCTATGCCTTACAATCCACACAACGTCAATGAATCAGTCACATTTTCATCATGCAAACACCTGAAACAAGTGCTGGGGTCCAACTCCAAAGCGGCCGTTTTCAGAAACTACGAACTGGCGGTGAGAGTCGCGTTTGGATCAACCGATCCCGCCGCATCTCAGCTCAAGGCAAAGATTCTCTCTTGCAAACAATGTCACAAATGCACCGGGTCCCTTTTAATGTGTCTTCAATGCTCCCACGTGGGATGCTGGTCCAACCAGCACGCACTCGTGCACGCAAAGTCCTCCGGACATGTTTTTGGTGAGTCTCCCAAGAAAAATTTCTAACGAATCAGGAATCGATAGCTCAACAGGTCACATTGTCTGTTTTAGATGCGAAAACTACGTAGGAGACCTTTCACTTGATTTGGTGCGTATAAAACTAGTAAACGAAACAAACAGGGCCGCATACCCTGGATTACCATATAGCAAAACCGGTCCTGATTTAGCTGAATCAGAAAGTATTGTTCCGCCTTTGTCTACGACTTTTGCCCTTCGTGGATTTGTCAACATGGGATCCACATGCTTCATGTCATCGATTCTTCAGACGTTTCTGCATAATCCCTTTGTACGAGATTTCTTTCTCTCTGGTTGGCATTCGGAGCGATGCGAAAAACCTATTGACGAGTGTCTGACCTGCTGCTTGGACGACATCTTTAAAGACTTTTACACGGTGGATACTACAAAGGGTTACGGTCCTGTCGCTTTGCTTACCGCATCGTGGAAAGTGAAGAAATCTCTTGCGGGCTACTCTGAGCAGGACGCTCACGAATTTCTTCAATTCATTCTAGAAGAGATGCACCAGTCGTTTGAGGAAAAGTCCTCAACCATCTCAGATTGTCACTGCGTAACGCATACAACTTTTTGCGGAGAGTTGCAAAGCTCGGTCACGTGCTCAGAGTGTGGAGCTGTAAATATCACGGTGGATCCCATGCTGGATCTTTCGCTTGAACTCTCTCACTCAAAAGACATCCCATCCATCTCGCTTACCGAGTGTCTCAACAAGTTTACGCATCCGGAAAAACTAGACGTGACCCGCAATTGTGGGCCCTGCCAAAAACAAACTCCGTCGTTGAAGCAGCTTATGATTAAACGCATTCCGCCTGTTTTGGCCATTCAACTCAAAAGATTCGAACATCTGGCCACTTCCACAAAAATTGAAAATCACGTCAACTTCCCACTCTTTCTCGATATGGCCGCATATACGGTGGACCCGTCTCAACCACTCACATATGAGCTTTTCGCGGTGGTGTGCCACATAGGGTCCGTCAACACGGGCCACTATGTCTCGATGGCCAAGTCCAGAAACGGCATGTGGTTCAAGTTTGATGATGAAGTGGTGAGCAGAGTCACAGCACAGCATGTGCTTCAAACAAAGGCATACTTATTGTTTTACATAGTGCATCAAATATAGTGCATGAGTGGTTTTGTCCTGGTTTTTAGCTCTATTCTTTGTGGTTGTTCTCCTGTGGCTATTTACTCATTTCAATTAAGAGGGCAGGGTTGTTGACATAATAAAAATTAAATTTACTCTCAATAAGCTACAGAACTTCAGAGATGCTCTTCCTCACAATTTGATGAAAAAACTAGGATGGTGTAGATTGAGTTTCGGACGCAACATCCTTACATCGCGAAAAGATTGACAAAAAGAGGTCGTGGGCAAGCAAATGACGGTGTTTTAGACCACCAAGACACTTGGAAGGTTGGCAATGTGTATTTTTCTACAGATCTGTGCCTGAAATACTCATCGGACGTTCTCAAATCTGCCATTTCCGAGATTTTCTCGACTAAAAGTTGCTCTAAAGACAAAATAGGCGGTTTGAATGGGTACACGACCTTGGGCGAGCAGTTGGCTTCTCTGAAGTCAAAATGAGTTTACGTATTCGATTTGACAAAAGTTTTAGATTCTAATTTGGTTATCACAGCGACCTATATGAGATATGCGTGCGGAGAAATTTTCTTTATTAAAAGTTGCTCCAAAGACACAAAAAAGAGGTCTTGGGCATGCAAATGAATATTTGGGACCACCAATACTTCTAAAAGGTGAGCAAAGTACTTAATTATAGTGCAGATGACATTGGTCTGTGGATTATCAACAAAGGTGGTTCACTTTGATGGAAACAGACTTTTAAGTGAGTCAAGTAAAAGATCTGGTACCCCACTGTGGACCACTGAACGAGTCCAAATTCAACAACCTGCTTTAAACAGAAAGGTGAGTCAATCCCGAGATTTTTTCGCCGAATATGACGATCTTCGCGTGGTATTATTGCGTAAACTGGCAATTCAAGGCTATGAAGAAGTAGACGTAATTGATGAAATTTAGCGCACAGGTTTGTGTCTCCTTTCTTATGTTTTTCGTTTTCTTCGTTCACGACGTTTAGACCATCGTCATTGAGAAACTCTTAGCCTCTGCCATAGTTCACCCATAGAGATGAGGGACAAGCTGTAGCTGGGTTACCTTCATCATGGATCGGTCAAACTGAGGAGCTTCTACCATTCTCTTGGTTGCCACTGATGATGGGTATGTCAAATCACCTTTTTATGCAAAATGAAAAGTGCCTTCTTATTCTGGCATCAATCAGTGTTGTCTCGACCGAGGGGGCATACAAGAACAATTCGAGGGCAATAGTTAGATTAATCCCATAAGTAGCTAGATGACTAGGCCAGGACCCATAGGAGATTTGGGTTGTATACAACACCAGCGGCCGTTGTTTTTAAGGGTCGTCATTTGCAAGTGGATTCGATCCATCACTCTATCTGGCTCAAAAAAAAAAAAAATGATTTTAAATCACTTTTGGAGCGTACGATAATCTGACCTCTGGATCGTTGATCCTTTATGGATCCGGATGGGGCCACAGTTGGCTAGTTCTAATCAAAGCTGTCCGGATCGAAAAAGGCACACCGGAGACGACCCTTAGGGATCTCATCTCCCCATCAGCCTTCCGGAAAGACTCCCCGAAACCGCCTCTGTAAAATCAGTCCAAGAAATCATTTCTTGAAATAAAGAAGTGCCATCATTCGCCTAGATTTGATATATGCCATAGATATATAAGTCACCACCTTCCATGTTTCAACGGAAAGTTTGTGGCATTAGATTATCAGACGAATCCAGCACTTGCTTTGCCTGTAATTCACCCCTTTATAAAACACGCAAAAAAACAAACCGATATCTGACACCAAAGAGAGTACCAGGCTCGAAAGAAAAATCTCATTATTAACCTAATCAAAAAAGTCATCATCATCGGCCTGTTCACGCAAAGACTTTTTCGCAAATCTCAAAACGCGATGCTCTTCCATATCGGCATCTTCTTGGTTTTGCGTCAGACGTTTGTCTGCATCTTTGACGGCTCCCACAGAAACAAGCACTTTTTCAATATCCATTAGCTTTGTAGAATTCCCTCCTAGCTGGGCCAACGTGATATACTGCTTCACAACATCCTTGTCATGGTACACGATAAGTGTTGGACAGTTGGCCTCTGGATAATTCTCAACTGCTCTATTGGCTGGAATATCGCAAAATTTTATCTCTGGAAACCTTTTGGAGAGCGTTTCGAAATGAGACCCAAGCAAACGTGATTGTAGACTACTAGCAAGGGACATATGAAGAAATACAAAACAATCTATAGACGCATCACTAACTTCCTTTTGATATTCTGGTTTTGTAACAGAATAAACCATTCCAAAACGAGATTTTTGTGAGAGTTTGTGCATTTCAGAGATTCGCTTTTGCTTGTAAAAATTTAAAAAATCCTCATCTTCTTCGTCTTCAAGTTCGTCTAGTTCGTCAAGATCTTTATTTTCAAGCCTGTTCTCTTCTTGCTTCTTGACAGCTTCCGCAAGAGCTTCTTCAAGCTGCTCCGTTTCATCCGGCTCTTTCTCCGGAATGATCCCTTTGGATCTAAGGATGTCATTCCATTCTGTGTCCTCGTTAGGATCAACTTCTATTTGAAACTTTGGGTCCATTGGGTTCGAGTCGCGCCGTGGTGGTTTGTGTACTTTTCCCTGAAAGTTCAAGTTTTGGTTGAAGTTGGTCCATTGTACGAAGTGTAGCAATGTGTGCTTTACCACTGGACTTTTGACAAGTACAGCTGTAGAAGATCACCCTATCATCTTTGCATGGAGAGATAATAGTAACTGCTTTTATACATTTTGGGCACGGGTACTATAACTTTGCAAGGGAAGCACTCTATTCACCGCAAGTCATGGCCATGAATCTGGAACTAAATTTGACTACACAAATTATGTTATCCGGAACAATACTTCGGTGCTTGTTTTAAAGATGTTTATAATGCGAGGAACACATATGCATAGACAGAAAACTCTTCCCTGATACAGCACGAAATGACATCATTGGGAAGCACTTGACGTTAACTCATCCGGCTGGTCCCTAACCTCGAAAGACAACACCAAAGTGTTGACCTATGAAGTACTGTATGGGGGAATTAAGAAAATTTCCATAGATGGGCGCATTGACACTGGACAAAGTAGATGATGTGGTCAGTAGGCAAATAGACTGTTGTGCAAGTAGACCTATTCAATTTGATCATCAGCTTTTTATATACAACGAGACTGAATTATTGTTCTGGAATTATCGCTCTTTATTAAAGGTACTCAATTAAGATATGCACCCATTCTAATTAGGGCAAGAGTTCAGCAGCTATTAACGTCCTGGGACTAAAAACCCCTTTTGGTGGTTTGCGTACTTCCGCATCAAAATCCATCTCTTCTACTGTTGTGTATCTATGAATAGTTTAGCAAGTTTTTCTCTTTAGTCCATCCCATTGTTCGGTCTCCGCTCCTTTCGCTTCAGCTCTTTAGTGGAGGACTTGGGTCGGTTTTATACCTTCATCCTTACTGCTTATCAAGTTATCGACAGGCGAAAATCGGTGGGCCTCTACCGAATTTGTCAAACTGACACTAGCCCTGGTATATAAAGCTACTTTTGACTTTGTGGCAATTTATCGACCTGGTGTTACTTCATCAAGACTGACCATCTAACTGATGCAGAAATACAGAGACGCATAATAGATGGCACAATGCTATGCTGAATACCCATGATATGACCAGAGAGTGAATACGAGCAAGCTAAAAATGTCCTCGCAGACCAAATGATCTCCCGATTGGGACGGAATGAAATTAGAATGATCATCGTATGGTACATGACTACGCACATCCCATCAATTAACCACACTCGACAATACGCCCACTAATTTCCCAAACCTCCTGCGCCAAGCCGATCTACGCAGATCGGTCTACGCCCAGATCCAATTAGGGAATTGGTACACACACGTTGTTTACATAAACAAAGGATTGGAAAAGTTTTCATACCTCGTGTTTATGCCGGTGTAGTCGGTTTGTATGGTCAACGCTCGAGTGAATCGATGCAGAATTTTCGCCGTATTCGCAAAGGATGCATGTTTACTGCGATTCTATCCCCCAGGATAATAGTGACGCGATTCTCACGGCCAATCAGCAGACCGCAGCATGCTGCAATGCATGCTGCAGTCCCCTTTCGAGCTGAAAAGGCTAGATCTCTTCAAAACATCTCTTTTGAAAAAGAACACGACTTACTACTTCCCCAGCAAGGAACATCAAAGAGGAAAAACAAGCGTTCTCTCTTTGAATCTCTCAGATCTCCTTAGATCTAAGGTTTAAAGTTTGCGCATCGGTACAAATGGATATGCAGACGCATGTACGACGCACAACCTTGCAGCATCCCTTGAAACAAACTGTAAACATTACGCACGCTGCGGAATAAAAGCGCACGGTTTTCCCCCCAGTGTTTTTTCCCCTGTCTCTATTGCACACACCTTGAGTCTTCACTCTGTCCATTCCTTTCAGCCTTATCCTTCGTTAAGATGCAATACAGATACATGCTCTCTGCCCTAGCGGCCTCAGCCTTTGTTGGAAACGTCGTTGCCCGTCCTATCCAGCACCAGCACAATGTTCACGAAAAGCGTGACGTTGTCATTGTCACTCAAACCCAGATTGTGACCGTGGGTGGATCTGCCCAAACGGTTCAGGACGTGCACCCAGCTTCGTCGGTTTCTCGTTCGCAGTACACTTCTGCGCCACAAGTTGTTCCAACCGGAACCACTTCTGCTGCTACGTCTGCCGAGACCAGCTCTACTGAAGTCAGCACCACTGCCGAGGCAACGTCCGCTTCTGCCGAAGAAACATCCACTTCCGCCTCTTCCACTTCTGCTGCGGAAACCTCCTCCTCCTCAGGAAGCTTCACCGCAAACCTGAAGGGAATCACCTACTCTCCATACTCCGACAACGGCGGATGCAAGTCTTCTGACGAGGTTGCCTCCGACTTGGAGAAACTCTCCGACTACGGTCTCATCAGACTTTACGGAACCGACTGTAACCAAGTGGAGAACGTTTTCAAGGCAAAGGCCAACGGCCAAAAGCTTTTCCTTGGAATCTATGAAGTCAACGCCATCGAGGACTGTGTTTCCACCATCAAATCTGCTGTTGAAGCTCACGGATCATGGGACGACGTCCACACCGTTTCCGTTGGTAACGAGCTGGTCAACTCTGGTCAAGCCAACCCTTCTCAAATTAAAGAGTACATCAAATCCGCAAAGTCCGCTTTGAGCTCTGCTGGTTACTCCGGTAAAGTTGTCTCCGTTGACACTTTTATCGCCGTCATCAACAACCCGGAATTGTGCGAGTACTCTGACTACATGGCTGTCAACGCTCACGCATTTTTCGACGGATACATCGAGGCTTCTGGTTCCGGTGACTGGGCTCTTTTGCAATTGCAAAGAGTGTGGTCCGCATGCAACGGAAAGCAAGACGTTTTGATCGCCGAATCCGGCTGGCCATCCAAGGGTGACTCCAACAACGTTGCTGTGCCTTCAAAGTCCAACCAGAAAGCTGCTATGGACTCTATCGCTGAAAAGTGTGGAGACTCTGTTATTGGCTTCAACGCTTTCAACGATATGTGGAAGCAACCTGGTTCTTTCAACGCTGAACAGTACTGGGGTATGCTCTCCAGCTAAGTGGTTTCCCTTTGTTATTCTCCTTCAGGATGTCTCTCCTTTATTTCTCCTGTCTTATACCAATGATATTATTTTTTGACCTTTATTAGCTTATGCGTTTGTATACGTATTTGTCGTTCTCTATTACGTCTTTTACGTCTTATCTTAAGTACTGATAGCACTATCGTCTGATAGACCCTGGGAATTAAAGGTTCTAGAACATGCATCGTCATGCATAGTCATGCACCCACATGCACATGCACTACTCTGCATGCGACAAACGTCTTTTTTTCCGAGATCCAGACCGGGATCTGGAATTGGATGCATCGCTTGACGCAGAGAGCCGTCTAGATCTCTGATGCATCGCTAAAATTTTTCGCATCTCCTCGGTAAGCGCACCTAGACCAATAGCTGTAAAGTAGTTGATTGCAAACCGTAAATGCTCGTCGCCCTCTTGCGGGAATAACCCGGATATATACGGCTGGATGTACTCTTCTTCAATCCGCTTCTTGAGAGTGGGCACTCCGAGTTCTGCAACCATCTCCTGAAACATAAACTTGAGGAAAACCCTCGACGCAGAGTTGGTATTCTCCTCGTCCAGCACAACTTTGCTTAAAACTTCCCATCCCAGCATATCTGAAGCCAACATGTGACCCCAAAATTTAGAAATGTTCCGTAAACCGTTGGTTTCAAAAAGGTGCGCATTATCGTAGTTCTCCGCAAACACCCTCTTGAAACCATCCTCCCACTTGTGGTTGAACCCACACAGTTTGTCGCCAATGAGACCGTAGTACTTTGTATACGTCTTTTCCTGCGAGCAGCACTTGACAACCATGTCTGCCAGTCTGTACTCAAATTCGCCAACGTCAGCTTTCAATCGAAGAAGTTTGTGGACCGCTTCAGAGTGCGACATACTCGACATCACTACAAGATAGACGTTTTTCTGAAACTCGGAAATAGCCTTTTCCGTCAAATCTTCTACAATCACCTTTTCCTCTTCCTCTTCCTCCTCCTCCTCTTCCTCTTCTTCCGATTCGTCACCAAGAATCTCTCTCTTTAAACCTTCGTACTTGGCCTCGTTTTCAGCATAATGCTCGTCAATATGAAACTGGTTTAGTTCGTCGTGCGGCTTCAACTTATCTCCTAGTCCTATTGTATGCGTCACCATATCTTCCTCTGCCGTGAGATCGAGATCCTGCGGAATGGCCGGGTGTTTTTTAAACCCTTCTCGTCTTGTTTTGAACAACTGCTGTACTGTGTGCTGCACTTTTTTCGAGAAGTGTCCTTCTTGCAAGAGCATTCTCAGCTGTTCAAACACTTTCTTGGTGAGAGGACCGTTCACATTGGTCAGAAACTCACCGCACTGCGTAAGGAAGTCACAGCACAACTCCACAGAGTCGTCTGTGGCAGACTCAAGCAGAATCTGCAGGATCTCCAAAGCAACAATCTCGTGAGCCACTTGGAAATTACACAAATGAGCAATAAAGGCAAGCGAGGATTTACAATTGAGTCTGTCGTTGGCCTTGTAACTCTCGCGGAATAAAAGAATGACCCGACACGTTATCAAGATGCCAATTTCTGGAATCTTGGAATTTATACAACATATTAAAGATGCATAAACAGGCGTATACGGAATAGCAGCATTCTGTGACCTCATACAGCTTCTTACGAAAAGCCCTTTGCCTCTTATGAGGTTTAATCGAAAGAGTTGTACTATTATTTCTTGAATGTTGGAACCATTCACCTTATTCACCAGCCCATTGATAGATTTCTCCAAACTGCGCCATTTCATCTCTTGTTCTTGGAGATTGGTAGTCTCACCAGCCTCTTCAAGCGCAGCCTTGAGTCTGGCAGGAGGAACATATTTCCCCCGGCGTTTTAGATCGTTCACAATCTCAAGCTCAGACATTAGAATTTCTATGCGGGGTGCAGGGATGTAGACCTGAGGTGCATGGTGCACGGATGCAAAGATGCAAATTGTATGTATAGTTTCAAGTCACCTTCTTCAAACGGGCCGGTTCCGGTCTCTTTTGACATGGGTCTTACAGAACTACTCTCAGTGCTCTATTGATATACGACTGACTTGTCCTGGGCTTAAATCGGGTGATTTGCAGCTTGTTCTTGAGACTTGTTACGGTTTCGTTAGACAAGAGTGCGAAAACCTAGGCAGGGACCAAGTGTATACCCAGGTCACCTCCCAGACTCTCAATTCGTACGATCTGATAGTCTCAGACAGCCAATTGAAAGTGGAGGGAAGTAATGTACGGTATATAGATACTGTTGAGTCTGAACCTATACCATTCCGTTTTGAAGGCCAATCGGCAAAGTGTCACGGTGTTGTTGCAGTTGGAGGCACTTTTGACCATCTTCACGATGGACACAAGGTTCTTCTGACCCTTTCTGCGTTCTTCGCCGAAAAGGAACTCATTGTGGGAATCACCGGGGAGTCTCTTCTTCAAAAGAAAAAGTATAAAGAAGCGATGCAGAGTTACGCCGATCGAAAGAGCTCTGTTGAAAAGTTTCTTAAAGTTGTAGATGTCAGTCTCAAAGTTTCGTTCTACGAAATCCAAGATGTGTGTGGTCCAACGGCCACGATCAGAGATATTGACGCTCTGGTGGTGAGTGCAGAGAGCGAAAAGGGCGGAGCGTTCATCAACGTTGAGAGAGAGAAAAAGGGATGGCATTCTTTAATCATTCACAAGATTGACGTTCTTGGTGGAGGCAGCGAGTCCGATAATTGGAGGGGAAAGTTGAGTAGCACCGAGTTGAGAAGGCGTGCCCTTGAGAAAGTGTGATCATCTCTGATGCGAAGCGGAAGAGATGATCTCCTTATTTGTGGTTTCTGCAGTTTCTAGTTTTGTATTGCATAACCTCAATCCTTGCGCTTCGAAGAATGATCTAGGAGTTGCATGGGACTTTAAAGGAAAAGCCACGGATTTCAGTCGATACCGTCCTTTGAGATTGATTTGAGAACACTGAATTGGAAATGCTAATTCACTATCGAAGAGTTCTCTAAGAGTCAACTTGAGGGTTCATAAATCTATGATCCATTACATGCTTCGGCTCGAAGTGTTATCCTGTGTATGGAATTAAAGCCCATAAAAGTGTGCTGACAAGGCTGGTGATATGGAAAATTTAACCTTCAGTCCGCTAAGTTCAATGTTTCTGCCTTACTCTACTGATGAATTACAACAGCAAAAGTTCAAGAATGATGGGTATGACCTAGCACGCAATTATATGCGATTCCAATTAGGCACAGTCCTTGAATAGTTACCCAACTAAGTAGCATGATGACCACTGGTAGTAGCAGACGCCACAATATTGAACGGCTGAGATCATGATCCTTTCCGGTAGCACGTCGGGACTGCCCTTTCGTGAGTTGTCATTCCCTGAATTTATTGATTGTATGGAATAATCCAATTGACTCCAGCGGATAGACGCGATATTAGCGGACGGTTATTGTTTGATGTTTTGTTTTCATCTTTCTAATTGTGTATGTTCGATTCTTTGCAGTCATCCTATGATCTACGCCATGTCATTCCATCACGCAATCAATTATACTCTCTTGACGGCTGCAAGCTATACACATCAACGATAGCCTACTCGATAATGTACGTCAAAGTGTAATCTCTACTTTGCATAATGGTGATTTTTCATTCTTGCGAAACGAAAAATCATTCAATCAGTCGTCGATATCAATCTTGGTAACTACTCTTGCCTGTCCCTTTTCTTTTTCCTTTTTTTTTTTTTCTAAAGGCATCTTATGGGTGTTCCGCCTACTTCAAGTACTGCTCCTACAGTTAACGCTTCTGCTTTTGCTGACAATGCATCGAAACCTACGTTTTTAGTTGTTAGGATAGTGAAAGTTCGCCAGTTAGGCAGTCCGGCGTACCCATTATAATGTTTGTTGATTTTCTCGAACCGTGTGTCTACCTAATCGTCGGACTACCAATCCTCCGCATTCAGGTGCGGTATGGCATAAGTGTCTGCTCTTTTCAAGCTATCCGCTTAGGAACGAATTGAATTAGACCATTTTCATGTCAGTACTAGGAGATTAGCACTCCCAACGACCATGAACAGAAACAAGCGTCTGTGAATTAGTGTTTGGCTTATCGACTGGCAGCTTGCCCCTTTTCGAAGCAATAAAGTTGACTTTGCTTTTATTATGAAATGGGCAGTCACCCATCTAGGCTCGTGTTTATTCAGTAGTTTTTTGCCATCTTATCATACCCAAAATTGTACTCCAGTATAAAGTTATCCTCCTCTTCTGAATCGAGGGTTATTACCCCTTGAGGAAAATGAAAGCGCTTGTTGAAATGACAAAAAGAGCTTGGCGTGTGTGGATAAGCACGACTATAAATCCTTCTCCGTATCCTCATTTACTGCTTGTCTTAGATCTTTGGGTTGCAAGATGTTTTGTGGCCACAGGAGGTGAGCTCAGTGGTGTCTGTACTCTTGATTTGTCTTCCTTTAACGTTTTCTCACCCGTGGGGTTAGGACCCTTGCATTCAAAGCCTCGGTTTTTAGCAATGAGTGAAGATGGATGGAACGGTTTGCTGTACCACTAGGAATCATTTTCGCTAAGCCAAAGCATACTTCTTCTGAAAGGTCATCATGCGAGACAACTTCCTCAACACTCCCATTCTAAAATGTGTGTTTTGTTTCTGAGGGTGAGGCAGTCGAGGGCATATAGGGAAAGAAGTGGTATAGACTTCAAATGCAAGAAGGAAATAGAGGATCAAGACGATAAGATATTGTTGTAGTATAACCATCAACTATGCCGACTAGGGAACTTCTCTTATTGACTTACTCGGCGACTTGGATCAAAGTCTTTAGGTTTTCTCTTACAATCTGTACGCTACCCGATCATTGACCGATACCTTTTCAGAAAAGGTTTCGTTAAACTGCCGAAGCTTCTCAGGTATCTACACTTTAACTCAAAACTCAACTGACCACTCACTTTGCTCGCTGTTCGTCAGACTCGAAATCTGTGAGAGGTGCCATCTATTGACACGTAAATGACAGAGTGGAATATAAATACCTCGTCCTATGTGTTCCGGGTAGGCATTCGGGATTATATAGTCTACAATAAATAGCTTACTATCAACAAATCTTTCCCAAGAAGATTCCCCGGACCTAGCAAGGCAACTGCAAGATCTTAAAATCCAGTCCCAGCAATCATTTTTCCCATAAAATCACATAAAGTATATCCTTGCAAGACCACAAACAACTCACAACTCGCTTCGCTACTGAGAAGAAAAGTGAGGTGATGAAATCAGAGAAATTTATTCAGGGGAAATAAAGGCTGTCTGTCGTTCGTATCATACCTCTCCACAGACCATTGCCAAAAGTAAAAAAGAAAAACCATCCAGTCATGCGATCATCTCCGCTTCGCTTTAATAATATCACTCATCTCAATTGGCTTATAGAGCAAACTCCTGATACCTTGTGAATCGAATCCGGGACCAAGCGATCATCACATTCCAGATATCAATTTTTGCTCTCCCCCACTAGAATTGATGACACCCCAAAACATAGATTACAGAACTTACTCTCCAATCAGGCTCCTGAAACGACTATCAATGATGTAACCACAAACTGATCTTAAGGAAATCTAAAGCGACATCGGAATAAGGATCATCTCTTCGCTTCGCTTCAGAGACGCGCTTCAGAGATATTCACTTAATACTGATCCCCCTCTCGTTGGAAAACTTTCCGCCAAACCGGTCTGGATGGTCCAGACACAGCTGGTCATCATCAGACATCTCATTGAAGAGCACCGCATTATCGTCCACCACATACTCAGGCTGCAAATCCGAGTTTTGTGAGTAGAGGGCGAATCTCGCCTTGTGAAACTCTTTATCTCCGAGACCCAGCAGTTTCTGTAAGCGCAACTTTGTTTCACTGAACGGCTCGTCTTTAACAAGATAAAAAATGAACGGAGCTCCGTGCAATCTGCGTAAATCTTTGTGAAACTGGAAACACGCAACCGCCTTTTCCGTATCATTGTTCGGAGTAGGGTACTGGTAAGTGCGTAAGACTCTGGCAAGCTCAGGATAATACCCGGCATAAATCTGCTGTTTAGGAATTGCGGCAGAGATTGGCTGATAGTCATACAGAAGCGAAGTAAAGACGTGACTGGTTCCAGACCAAATCACAATATCACTTTTCGACTGACCCGGTTTAAGCTGAATCTCCAAACGATCAGCCAAGTCACCAATCTTGTCACTCTTTGGCAAAAGAAACTCGTGAAGAGTTTGGTGAGTCACAGTCTCACCCAACCAGCATACTTTTATGTGAACCATACTGTCTAGCTGCTCCAGAGTGATGTTGAGCACTTCGTACTCGAAATTGATGAGCGTATTCTGCGAAACAGGCCTTTGGAAAAGCGACTGCAAGTCCGAAGTGTGCGCAAGAGGAATCCTCTGCTCGTTAAATGCCACACCGAAAAGCCTTAGGTAGGCAGGATCAACACCAATCTCGCTACCGACCCGGGAAGCGAGTTCGGAGTATGCGGAACGGAGAGGAATCCAAAAGGAGAACTCTTTTGATTCGCTTTCAAATTTCTGACGCTTAACGTCGCCGTACTCTTCATCCTCCTCGGGCAAAACCGCCAACGGACGAAAGTGAAGATGAATCCGAGTGCGTAAGAACTCGTACCGCTTCATCAGACTCTTGTAGTCTTGCTCACCAGCTATACACAAGATATCGCCTGTTTGAATCTCGCACTCTCTGAAGGTTTTGTTGAGGGAGATTCGCTCAATCACATCACTTCTCACCTCTTCAACAACTACAAAATCTTCTTGAACCGAAATGTGGTCTCTGATAGATTTCACAAAGTCGCATTTGCAAACAACAGCTTGAGTGGCTCCCTTGATAGTTTCTCCGTCAAAGAATTTCAAGTGTAGGAGTATTTCGTCCGACTCAGCAGAAAAGTCTTTGGTTGAGGCAGGCTCTTCTGCGAAAAGCCACATTTCTCCGTCTCTGCAAGTCACACGAGAAGCCATCTCTTCAATGGTTTCATCCGATTCGCCTAATAAAGAGTTAATGCGGTTTGTACCATTAGATCTTTGATTCATCCCCCACAGCCGGAAATCTTTCAAACCTTGGGATTCCAAAAAACTCTGTACCATGGAAAACGGATCCGTTCTTTTCAGTGTGACTGAAAGCGGGAGCGCTTCAGGATCCACCAGCTCTTCTGCAAATAGCGTGAGGTCTGATGGATCAGGAGCCAGATCAAACCCTTCGTATTTGGAAAAAGTGGCGTTGGTCACAACTTTAATGTCCATATGAGACTGACGGTACTCGAGATCCAGTCTCCGTTGTTCCAGAACTTGCAGTTCATGATTCACCTGGTCCCTGATGTGGCTGGGCACACTAGAGTCGTCAACAGGTTGCAAAATCTCGGCCGCTTTGGAACACCGGATGTACACAAGCATGTACGCAGAAGTGAGCTTACGGTTCTGGTACTCCATGTAGTCTGTGCGGGTCATATGGTTAACCTCCGACTGAGGTTTCAGTCCGATTCCGAAATTCGCCTCAAAAACCTGGTAAGGCGTAGCTTTCCAAACTTTATCGTCGTCAAACCTAAACCATTCATTTTCCAACCCTGGCCTTATAAGAGCGTAATAGTGTCCTGCAGAAACGTCTCCGTCGTGCACAAGCACTCCGTGAAGTTGATAGCGGCAGTCTTCTGATGCCATTTCGCATTCCGGGTCCAAAAAAGGCTTTAGATCCACTTCCGACGGATACTCATACCTGTCGTGAAGTTTCACCAGTCTGTCGTAGTTGAAATCGTACTCAAACCGTTTGAGCTGCAGATGAAGAACAGGAGGAAGTTGCTGGAAAACCACACCCTTTTCGGCATCCTGCAAACCTAAACCTTCTGCTGCGTACTGGTTCTCACCGTCCATCATTTCAAGCTCGTTGTAGTTGATAAAAGAGTTGGTTAAGTTGCCCATCCCCTTCACGTTGAGCTGAACGTCCCAGAAGTCCTCAATGCGCGCAGACTCGAAATCCACATTCACGCACCGGATAAAACTCTTCATCTTGCCTACAAATATATTGTTCAAGACGCCCTCAATGGAGGTGCCCTTCATCTTGCCCTCCAGCCGGTCCATCAGAATCCGGTTAAGCTCCTGCACGTCGTGCTGCGTGAACGCATCGATGGTATCCCATCCGAAAGCTGCAGTCAGCCCTAGCGTATCTACAGGCTCGGGTGAAGTTTGCAACTGGTAAAAAATCGATTGTAACGCTAAAGCAACGTCGGACTTATCCGACTTATCGGTCGGAATATCGTAAACTGCTTTTCTGAATGCGTTTGTGTGGAAATACGATTGAATCAAAGAGTTCAAATAGCATGTGGCTCCCTGATTGTTGATGCCGACGAACCCAGTTTCCGCTTTGGAATCGTAGTTTAACCAATTGTGCCATAAGACCCCGGTGTAATCGTCTATAATTCTGATGCACACGTTGACATTGACGCGGTTTTCGCTCAAAAACGTGCTGTACAGTTGTCTGAGATCGCAGAGCTGCGAAAACCCCCAATCGGTTTCCTCCTCGGAGAAGCGGTGCGACGAAACGCTGACTTTGTGAGTCCGTGGTTTATCCGGATGGGAAAGGCCGACGGTGAATTGGGTACAAACGCTCCATCCAACTTTGAACTCCATTGGGTGTGGTTCCAAGTACACAGCAAGACTGTTAGAGGAATTGCCGCGGGGGAAAAGCAAAAGGTTCCATTTGAAGTCTCCAACTTGAAATGTCGGGCTAACAATCTTGTGGTCGGTGAGATCACGCCAGTTGGTGATTTTCCATGTGAATTGGCCTTCACAAAGTGCTTTGTGGTCGGGTGGCGGAGGCGGGAGTGCCTCCTTCATTATCAGATCCATAGTTGCGACATCAGGACACCACCGCGAACAATAAGCGTGCGAATTGTGAGTGAACCTGTCAGGATTGAGTTTATGTGATTTCACTAATCATGTATTTTATTTCATGAATCGATTTGGATCACATCGTGAGATTATTTAATTCCGATTTTTCATTACATCGTCAAATATTATTACTTTAATCAACTCATCTTCAGCTGTATAATGAGTAATAATATGCAGAGCACATCTTTTTAGGGTATCTGCTAAAATGAAGACAGATGCAACGATGAGTATACATAGTGTGATTTTTTCTGCTCTCATCTTCATGCACGGAATTTTTGTTCTGCCACTGTCAACAACCTTTTTACAATATGGCTGAAAAGATGATGTCCGGTTGCAACGAAGGGTATCGACCAGTGATATTTCTTACTTATGTAGATGGATCACTATTTCAACGATAGCGGCTCGAGTTCTTTGGGCAACCTTGAAGAGTCGATTTTATTCAAATTTGGCAGACAGACAGTTGACGTGAAAGATTCTCCGTTTCGCAAGAATGAAAGATCACCGTTACGTACATTATCTATTGTTTGCGAATATAGCATGCACCAATCGAGAGAGCATGAATGATTTCATGATGGAATGACATGGCGTAGATCATATGATAATTACAAAGGATGAAGTAACAAAGGGAAATGTTGTGGGTTGCATTGTGGAAACGATTCAAGCAGCCAAGGTGCTTTGGGGTTGCACATGTAGCGTCACAAGCACATCCTTACATATGCTTTTTGCCATAGCTGTAGATATTTGTAAACCGCCGCCTCCCCCACAAAACAGGCTCATACAAAAGCCAGATCACTTTCCTAAACATTAAAAGCCTACGTCATTTGACAAACGATTCAAATGTCGTCCTGCTTCACGAATGATTTCTATTGTTTATCTATATATAGTGTTATATCACGATTAACGACTCCAAACAGGCAGACTTGTACCGCCAGGTGACTCGAGATGACATGACAGTTCTCCACAGACTTAAACAATCCACCAACAGGCAACCTTAGACGAAGAAGAGCAAAATACATCTCGGATTAGCTCATCGCTGAAGCTGGAATTGCCCAGGGTTTGACGATTTTGAGACATTTGGGTTCCTTTTCCAAAGCACGTGACTTGACCACCTTTATGGCCTCCTCAGGCTGCGGAACGGTATATGCCATTACGCGAGTCTCGTTCCAAAAGCGATTTTCTCAATGGTATTACCCACCACGATGGAGTGATCGATCCCATAAAAATGATCCGGGTACAAGTGGGTTGTCCGCCTACACCAACTTTGTAAATGCAACTGTCAGCTTTTTTCTGTATTCATGGAAAGAGAGCAGTATCAGTTACTTTGAATGCTTCTGACAAGAACTCACTTTCGGTGATTTCAATCGGTCCTCGCACAGTTTCAAAAGGTCACCTCATGACAGTGCAAGGATAAACAAAAGAGCGAAACGAGTTGTGAGTGAGTCGGAGAGGATTGACTCTATGTAATATCAGGGCTAGTTTTTTTTTTGCAGCATGTCTCGATGAAAAAGAGTTTTGCAGCAGAGTATATCACATTTTTGTTTGACCAGCTAGTGAAGGGAGTTGTGAGTAGTGAGTGGGATTGCGATAGTTGAGTCCATGTAACTTACAAGCCAAATATAAAAGGTGCCTCTTTATTTCTTCCTATCCAGTAGGCTATTATACATAGGCTTTATGACGTACAAACTTCAATTGTTAGTATCCAATATTTCCCTCACGTATTATGTCCAACACATTGTTTTTATCACTGAAAGTGGTCAAGGACATTACACACATACAAGGTTAAATCCCTTCTTATAAAGTGGATCCGGTATCCGAGTATCATTTTTATGAGTCAAATCGCTTTGAGTTTTCCCAGTCTCTCTCCGATTATATTTTGGACTCTCTTCCACCGGTGCAACGACATGGTTGACACTTTAGGTCGACAGGGACATAGACAATGTTTATTGCTTTTTCAGTCATTAAACTGATTCAGTAAGTGAATCACCACTGGATTGCCTCTATAATCAGCAATATCGTTTGCTTCAAATCACTAATCAATTCCTTGTGTGCCCATTGTGGCACAACAGCGACCGCCTGACGAAAACAAAATTGGAGTCTAAAATTTTGAATTGCAGCCTCTAGAGTCATATTGAACATTGACTTTACCTTGAGAAAGAAAGTTCTTCATGACGATAAAGATGAGTAACTGTTTGACAGGCAAGGCTCAAACTGAATTGAGTGAAAGAAACCCTCAGTGATGCTCATAAATTCTGAAAACTATGCAAACAATTCATCCACTTCCCAATTCCACAATTGACATCAACCTGTCACTGCGACGACACCATTGCGTCATACTTAAAGTGTCAGATCAGCGACACTTCCACCACTTTCTGAGGAACAACTCAACAATGAGTAAGCATTATCTGGGAACGAGTAAAGAGAATTGGCTCATCTACTTCACGATACACATTTTTCTGTTTGATCAGACATCCGGCAAGGTATTTGACTGTGTAGGGAAACACTGACTGCCAAATGATTGGTTCAAACGACGTGGTGATACATTTCCATCACGTTGCAGATTGTACCGAGGTTGAGAATAATGTGATTGGTTGTCCATCTTATGTTTGATGTAGCAAATCCGTTACGCCTTCCTATAAGGGTCGTCATTTGCGGTCCGCCGGATCGCAAGCCGATTCGATCTATCACTCTATCTGGCTAAAAATCGAAAATGAATGTGAATCACTTTCGGAGCGGACGATAATCTGACCTCTGGATCGTTGATCCTTTACCAATCCGGATGGGGCCACTAGTTGGGTAGTTCTGATCAATTCGATCCGGATCGAAAAAGGCTCCCCGGATCTAGATCAGGATCTGACGACCCTTCCCTTCCTAAGATGCACAAAAAAGGCATTACATTTGGAGTCCAGGTATGACTGTTACTGAGCTAACATTTAAAGGGGTCCTCTGTTCTCAAACAAGATTGTTGTTCAGAGCAGAGCTGCCCGTTCATTGCAAATCGTAAGCGGTCCGTTAATTGAGACTTTTTGTTTTCATCCCAGTCAAGCAGAGTGTAAGGGTCACAGAGAACGGCTCATGAGTTTTTTTCATATATGGCCACATGTCCTGCATGTCCTATACAACATTGTGCGATAGCTCAGCACCATCTGGCAGACGACATGGAGGCCTGAGCTGAAGGTAATCCTCCATTCCAACCATTCAACCTCCTAATGAGCTTAAATTGTGAATATTGAAAAATGTCAAAATGTTTGAAGCGGGCCACACAGTGTCCACAGTGTTGAAGAGTACGGTATGCTGAGTTGAATCAAACCTTCGAAGTTGTCCATTTAACAAATTGAAAATTGAAAGAATTGGATGCAAAAGAACATATTCTACGGGGTTTGGGTAAGTTCATTATCACCAATCAAAATTACTCTTGATTGGATCACAGCGCATTAAAAGGCTCTAGAACACTAAGGAACGTCTTGTATAAGTCTGAACATTCATTTCACCCACCTGAAGGGCACATCACAATCTATAACACCACTCCACCAATCTAATCATTCTTCTCACTCACATCTATATCGTCCAATTTGTCAGCCAGATGCATTGCGATATCCGCCATGGAGCCCTTCCTCACAGTTCTATGGCCCTTGGGGTCCTGAGAATTGGGCCCCACCACATGGTACACTTCGTCAAAGGTAGACCGATCTTCCGGGGTGTGAATCTCCTCGTCCGATCTCGGAACAAAGTAGTTGCACGTGTAATCCTCGTCACGCTCGTCGAGTTCTATGGTGGAGTCCGACTGGTCTCCGTCGTGGGACTCGATGTCGATGTCGTAGTCCTCACCACGGTCCTCGCTAGGAGAGTCACTAGCATTGAGAGGGTCGTTACTGAGGGGGTCGTTATCACAGTCATTAGAACCACTCTCCTCTGGACTATCAAGCTCAAATTTCGGCTTATGGTACTCTTTATACGACTTTTTCGTCTTATCGCTCAGCAAATGGTAAAAACTCTTTTGCTCTTCTCTTTTGTTCCAATTCAAAACACTGCTAACGCTCTCAAAGTACTCGTTCTTGGAGGACTGGATCGTTGGGAATGGGAAGGGAGATGCTGTCACAGTCACATAGTACCCCTTTTGCAACTCCACTCTAGAACGTCCATCAAACGAAGCCCACGCGGTGGCCCTGGACCGAGCGGGAACCTTCACCTTGACGGTCATCGAGTCAGGAAGCAAAATGGGACGGAACGAAAGGGTGTGCGGACATATCGGCGTTACGATTATGGCTGAAACCGATGGATGAACAAGAGAACCACCTGCGGAAAGCGAATAAGCGGTCGACCCCGTTGGAGTGGCCAACAATAACCCGTCCGCCTGTGCTACGGTGAGTAAAGAACCGTCTCCGTAGAGTTCCAACATGGAGACCCATGGAGACGGTCCGCGATCCACCGTCAGCTCGTTCAAGACTTGCTGCTCACAAACCAAGTCACCGTTTTCCTTGTGGACTCTACACGTGAAACGCATTCTCAGATTCGTCTTGCACCCATTTTCTATAACGTTTTTCATGGTTTTCTGGAAATCCGAAAAGGCGAAATTGGTGAGAAACCCAAGAGATCCAAGCGCAAAGGAAAGAACAGGTGGAACTACCCTTTGAAACAACGTAGAAGCGTAAAGAACCGTACCGTCTCCTCCCAAAGTGATTACAAGATCAAACAAATTGGGGTTTTCTCTAATCAGTTTCTTGGACCAATATTTAAGATGGTCTTTCGATCCGGAAATCTCCTTTGTAAGCCCTTCAGCGTCAAACCTCTGCGATTTTTGCAAGTGATAGTCTACATAAACGTCTATTGCTCTACGGAGCATTAACAAGTACTCTGCCAAATCGCGTGTAATGTAAATCAGAGAGTTGTCACGTGCTTTGGTTACAATCATTACTGAACGAAGGTGAAGTTGAATGGTGGCCCTGTTGAGATTTTTCGCCAAAAGTCTCACTCCATGCGCCGTTTTGGCCAGTTGAGCATGCGATTTCACCTGCTTCAAATCCGAAAACTCATAAGGGTCCACAGCGGATTCCTTGCGTGATGATGAGCCTCGACTGTACCGTGGGGACCTGAAATTCCCCGGATCGTGTAGCGACTTGTGTAAAACGGGTTCTTGTGGCGGGGTCGACAGCGCTGGCACGTTGTTGATACTTGTGAGGTCTCCGAATGAGCCTAAAGATGTGGATGTTGACAGGTTTGCCATTGCTTTATCGGGATTTGAGGAGTGAATATATATATCTGGTATATATATATATATCGTGAGCGAATAAAGAAATTCTTGTGCAATCGAGTGTGATATGGGGTTTTTTGTTATTGTATGGTTGTCAGACTGAGTGATTTTGTTCAGTCGATTTGTTTCTATGAGAGGGGTTCAGATGTGGAACAAACTACAATGGCGAGCAGTTGAAGGGTCGTTCAATATAGCGAGTACAGAATAGACACTCTCAATATAGCGAATACAGAATAGGTTTCAAGCGAGTTGTAGAACATCTTTGTCGCTTTTCAAAGTCACGCAACGTTTTTCGCAGATGTTCAGCGTGCATGGACATATGCATCAATATGCATTAGTGTGCAGGATTATGCACGAGAAGGCTCATATACGAAAAACCACTTGATTTTTCACTGTGAGTGGTACGACTATACATTTGTATATGGTTAATCAGTAATATCACACGTAGTTCGTTTCACAATAAAGACACCTTGGGTCATTACGACTATTTTACTTGTTAAATCACTTTGCCAGGGGACACATGTCGCTTGACCCTAGTATTTTGACAAATAGGTCAAGTCATTCGGTAATCTCACTTATGCGTTGGTATTTTCGCTGTTCGATATATCAGTCACTTAAAGCCATGATTCAGTCTTATTATCCAGTATCATGCTAAGCTATGGAAAATTAATATCCGCTACTATACTATTAGCGACCATAGCTAAAAGATCATTCCAGTCTGAACACCAGCGAGACTATAGCTTAGCAATGCAGTTAAGCGCACAAAGCTCCATCCGCCTTTGATTTCATCACTCAATTTTCAGCCTTCCAATCAAAGCTAGAAGATAAAATGGATGTCCAGCAAAAGCCCTCTACGGTCTGACCGATCTCTTTACACTGTGGGTCTCGGGGGTGGTTCATCTGGTGCATTTCAAAGTGCATCACGTTAGTAGAGAATCAACTCTTCCTTTGTTTCGTTTTTAAAGCAAAGAAATCGGAAGAGAATCTATGCTTAAAGAGAGTATCAAGTAAACTCTGGCTCGCCATGACGGAAACTACCATCACATGATGTCTTTCTATCACGGGCAAATCACTTAACCGACTTATCACATCCGCAAAAACCTCCGCGCATTTATCAGCTCTCGAACAAGATTCTTCTTGGAATTGTACTGCCGGCATCTGTATCAGCTACATCGGTCAATACTGAAGCATTGAGATGTACAGCTGCAGGGAAAGTGATGGCTTTCGAATAGCTCTATCATAGACACTCAATCTTTGGTTTGGAGAACCAGGGGTGGGAAAAGAGGGAATCTCTATGATGTAGCAACTTTTTATCCCTCTATGATTGGGCGAACCAAGGCTTTGCGACTTGACAAATACGTCTTCAAATGATGCCATAATCATGGTCTACCAATTATGAAGCCTTACAACCTTATGATTGGCGAAACGCGAGGATTGCAACTGCAGATTAAGACCACCGCAGAGTTGAAGACAATCCTGTCAGCAATAAAGTAAGTATTAAACACCACAACACATACTACGTCACAAACAGCGTTATACAATAACCCCAGCTTGTTACTCCGAAACATAAGGAAAGATTACTTGGCAACAAAATCCACTTCCAGGAAGGAAAATGAAGACAGCAGTCACCTTCTAGAAGTAGTGATCCAAGCATAGTCACTTACTTCGGCAATTTTATGTGCCACTGCACATGCGGATGCATACGCACGCATGCATTATACCGCATATAGACCAACCTGACATCTGTGAGGAGTTAAACCAAAAGTCCTGAACAACGGTCGCTCCATGGACCGAAGAGGCTTGGTTTTGTATTCACAACCCGAATCTCCTATGGGTGGAGTTCTTGCCTAGGTCATCTAGCTAAATAGGCCCAATACAACCACTGCAATATCCAAGCAATGAAATCCAATCAATGTAGTCCAATCAATGTCATGTGCAATACAACAACTCGAATATTTTTTTGTACAGAAGATAATACCTATTCTACACCCATCGACAATGGCAACTAACGAGAATAGCAGTAGCTCCACAGTGAGACCGATTCATGATGAAGGTGACCCAACTATGGCTGGTCCCTCATCTCGTCATAATTACTTATCCGGCTCTTGAAAGGAGCACTTTAAACGTATTTCGGATTTTTACTCTTTGGGTGATTTAGGATCGCTTTTTCAAGTGCTTCTTGATCCTTTATCTTGACATCTTTAGGACGACAACCCATTCCAGTTTTTTTGTAAAATCTACCAGTTGACAGACCGAAATCCAGAAAAAACACCTGATCTTTATGCTGAATCATGTTTCGAGAATCTATGTCTCCATGCGCAACGCCAAGATCATGCATAGCCTTTAGTGCGTCTCTCGCTGACTGTTGAATTTCCTCTCTTGAGAAATCAGGTGGTGATCCTTCGATGAATTCCATAATCAGAAACAAGCCACCAAAGCGTACCGCCAAACCATCGCTGTCTGACAAGTGGCATATGCCGGCGTGATACAATCGTGGAATGCACTTTCCCCACAGGCTCTTGAGTTGACGATACCCAACAAGCTCGCGAAAAAAGGTGTGTTTGATGGATTTCCTGTACAATGGGTCGGTGAACCTAACGTTATTATGCAATTTTTTACCTCGGACAGGATCGAAAAATTTGAGGAGGTAACGTGAAGTGCCTGGTTGACTGCCTGTATGTCTCACATTGGCGGTGAGTCTCTTGAAAACGTCACTGTCTATCTCCAGAACCTGGGCATTGTACAACTGACCCTCTTGGACGATTCTCATTTTTGATTTATCAAAAGGAATCATCTCATAAAAGTGAACAGTTTCAGCAATGCTGTTGACTGTGAACGTGATCCTTTTTGAATCTCGAGGCCACTTTATGTCGAGATACTTGAGAAAACGGTAATAGCTTTTCCGGTCTCTTATAATCATTTCCTCACCTATCGGTTGCAAAGCTGCCCCCAACTTCAAAAGAAGCCTTCTGTAATCATCTCTCCTCAGAACCATGTCCCTTCTTGCATTAAAGATATGAGCCGCAAGAACACACGCAAGGGTATTGACGGGTGCATCGTTCTTGACCCTGACATAGCTAACCTTGACATACTTGAACATGCTTTGGTCAGACTCCACATCTTTGCCATAGGTGAAGTTTTTCACATTCTCAAGGTCATTCTCTTGCAACTCTAGCTTGAAACAGAGTGTGCTTACGTAGTCAGTGACAATACCATAAGGCGTACCACTACAAATACATTGAGTCACCACCTGCGTGAACGCTTCGCTACAAGCGAATGGGTCGTTGAAATCGATAAAAGGGTACTCGACTTCGATGCAAACAAAAGGTTCACCATCTTCTTTAAGAGCAAAGGGCATAGCTGTATATGTGGTTTTATCCTTTTCATCCACCTGATTTTTGTAGTCATAAAATGTCCGGGCCATGTAGAAATTATGAACCCTACCCCACAACTCACGGAAAAGACTAAAAATAGGCCTCAATATGGCTTCAAAGGCGCTTTTAGTGTCATCTTTGAGTTCTTGAGCATTTTCTGAGTCGAGCGGCAAAGGGTCACGAAGATTACTTTGACACCAGAAAGTACCTCTGCAGCCATCATCTGCGCCTTTCACAAATTCGTTCATTTCCCGATACGGTTCATCCAGGTTCATCTGCCTAGAGTCTTCAGACATCACTACTCGATGGAAAAGCTCACGAGCTCTGATATCCATGTTGGAGTCTTCGTCTGATGAGCATAAATACACAATACTAGGTCCTGATACTGGTTCCGCATCGCCCATCTCCAAGAGCGACCGTGTTCGCTTCTTGAGCCTGAAATAATCAAGACCTCTCGCGGGCAAAGAGAAAAAAACGTGCAAAGACAACCTGACGGCTGCGTCTATGTAACCAGTTGGTACCCAAAGAATTCCGTTATCATCAAACGTTTCTAGCGCGGGTGAGACATTGTTGTAATCTAGTGCAGGGAAAACAGGAGTCGGATTCTCAGGTTCGGAAAGTTCATCATCAACAAATTTAAACTTGACTTGATTGGCATACCAATCGAAGCGCTTCCTTCTTTGAACCTTTACTTCTTGAGCGCTAAGCATGATTGCTGGGTGTAAGGGTAAGGATGTTCTTCTTGGTGCAGAGTTTGATTTTAAATCGCATACTGCTCTGATGAAGAGAGTCTTGAGAAGACTTTCTGGCCTATGAGAAACTCTTACCTTGACCGAATGCAGACTTACAAAGAGACATGGCTATAATAAACCTCAATTCTATCTTCAGTGGATTTTCAGGAGTTGTGTATTGCGACGAAGCGTAAGCTGAGAAGCTATTCTTTCCGCCGCAAAAAGCATATGTAAGGATGTGTCTGTCACGCATCCAAACACCTTGACGCCTAATAGTTTCCAGAACTCAATCTCACAACTTTTCCCTTTGTTACTTCATTCTTTGTATTCATCCTATGATCTGCGCCATGTGATTCCGTCATGCAATCATTTATACTTTCTCGACTGCTGCATGCCATATTCGCAAACGATAGCCGATAATGTACCTAAGGGTGTAACATCTACTTTGCGTAATGGTGACCGTACATTCTGGTGAAACGAGAAAGCATTTAAATCAGCTGTCGGTCTGCCAAATATATACTTTTTTATTTCTGTGAGCGTCAGGGGACATGAGCAGTGGTAGTATTGTAAAGAAGACTCTCGGTGGTTCCAAGTCTACGCACAGTTTCAAAAGGTCACATGACAATGCAAGGATATACAAAAAGAGCGAAGTGTAAGTTGTAAGTTGTGAGCTGTGAGTGAGTCGGAAAGGGTTGACTCTATGTGATGTCAGCGCCGGTTTTTTATTCGCATCATCTCTCGATGAACAAGAGTTTTGCAGTAAAGTATATCACTTTTTTGTTTGAAAAGTGACCAGATAGTGAAAAGAGTTTTAAGTAGTGGGTGGGATTGCGATAGTTGAGTCCATGTGACTTATAAGCCAAATATCAATGGCGATGTACCTCTTTATTGCTCCCATCCGGTAAGTTAATTTACTAAACCACAGATAGGCTTTATGACGTACGTGCTACAATTGTTAGTATCCAATATTCCACTTACGCGTTCTGTCCAACAGAGGAATTCCGCATCGAATCGTCATATTTGATAGGCAAATAGAAAAAAATCAATGTGTTGACATACGGGATGAAATCCCCGTTATTCGTTAGGTTAGGCGTAGTCCTCCACTACCGTGTGTTAAGTAGTAATGTAGTTCACAATGATAGTAGAACACTTGCCTTGATCAGCTAGTTCACTGATTAAGTGAAAATGTTTTATTCTTAAATGGGTAGTCCTTGTCTGTATAAGAGTATAACTTCCTCATGATCTGCGGCTAGTCATTTCCGTTATTATCTCGCACCGTCTATCCGCACTCAACAGCGAGGACTTTCTTTATATACCTACAGAGTTGCCAGGCTGCCAGTTCTCCTCTATGATGCTCTTATGCACGAGACACATGTGAAATTATTTCACCGGTTCAGTCTGGTCACCGATTGGACTCGGAACATGTTCCTGCATATGCAGCGTGCCTATTTGAGTACACCGGATTGAGGGACTCAGCGTTAAACCTATTTCGGTCGACAAAATACTCGTTAGAGGAGATTCAAATTCATAATTTGAATTCAGGCTGGAGCTGCCATCGTTTAGGCATTTTCAACTCCTCATGCAGCGTTTGCATGATCTACTGCAACATTATGCAGTGGAGCATAAGATACTGTACATATGCTGAAGGGAGATTTATGCTCATATCATCCCTTCTAGGAAGCTGACTACACCGCCATTGCTTCACTTCCGTGGAAGGTGGTGTTTTTCCATTAATCCTTCCGTCCGACGTTTTGCAGGATGGCTAACTGGTTTTATGGCATATTACTGTTTGTTGTTAGTACGATTATTGGTAGCTTGCTCCTATGTTGACATGATACCACTTTCAGGCCCTTTAAATCCGCAAGTTTCCAGATTTTATATTAGACATAGCCAATGCTAGCTTCTTTAGAACTTTCAGAGTTGACACTTTTCTCCTTCAATATGCCCTTCAGTAGACATCACATTCGGCTGGCTAAAGGAATGTACCAGAAATTCTGGTTGGAGCTTATCTTCTATATGCAACTCACGTGACCTGACGTACATGCCAGATTGAGTGAGTCCAAAAATTCAAGCACTCATAGAGAAACATCTCGACAACTAAGAACCCCAATACAGATCTAAAAAAGCAGCAACAACCACTCGTTTGTTACTCAAAGCGTCAAATATCTCCAAAATTGGGTGTGGTTCGGTAGACCGCCTTAAAAGCATAGACGGTCAAACCTGGATTTGACAAACAAATGTTATGAGTGTCATACTTCAGATGCAAACATTTTTTGGATTCCGAGAACAGTTTTTCTGTTTTTAACAGTTTTTAAATTAGCAGAAATCTCGGCCAAACCTCTTTCATAAAAAAACCCTTTTTGACGGTATCGAAATGTATGCCAATTTTTCATACACCGTTTAATCTTTAGACCTTGGCTCAAGGTCTGAGTTTGGCGAGAGCAACAACTGAGGTGAGAAACTCCATTCAAATCCTAAAAAAATGTTCCACGTTGTTTATACTTTCAAAAAAAAACGAAACACCTTTTCAAAATGATTGTCAAAAGGATCGGATCGGATCGACTCGTGAGCCAACCAACTTGGCCAAGTTTTTGAAACATCAAGAATGTCCTTATGAGCTTCACCTTGAGAGTCAACCTGTAGGATTTTTGATTTCACATTGGCTTTCGATACAAACTCCACTGACGTTCGCTTCACATCACATACTCAGTCACTGCAACGTCCATCGATGAGAGAGAATGTGCTACCCCAAAAGGTCGCTTCCCGAAAAGTAAGACACAGCTACAGATCACAAGAGATCTAAAGATCATCTTTTCCGCTTCGCTTCAGAGATAATCAGGCTACACCATCAAAACAATAAATTAAACTACAACTCCTTGACAACCTTGCACTTCCAGCCGGCCGCATCCTTGTCCAATAAGGGCAGTGAGGCACCCAAACACCACCCAAGCTCGTTATCCTGAATAGTCTTTGCCGTTTTCAGCTCTCTGCTCAATGGGATATCGTAGCCTGTGTGCAAGAGGGAAATCATAAACGAGAGATCCAAACACCATTGTGGTTCTTCTGTCAACTCTTTGACGGAAGAAGGCTGGGTCAAGTACTGATTCCAGAATTTTGAGCCTGAGCAAACCAGCTTGGTGAGTTCCTTCATCTCGTCCAAAGTGAACGAGTTGGGCATTCCGAGTGGGTTGAGACGGTCGTAGAAGTAGGAGAAAATAAACATGTCGTTCTCTTTGGAAAACTGTCTTATCAGAGAAGGCTGGTAGATTCCGTTGAAGGAACAAGGCTTCTCTTTGCACTCAAGGTCCTTGTTCAAGATGGAGTCTGCCAAGAAACGACACTGAGTGGCTGCGGATGAAGCCTTAGGGTCGTCCTCTGACTCAGCAAAAGGAATGAAGTCTACACAGTAGGTTTTCTTGTCTTCCAACTCCACAATTACATTTTCAGCCTTCATGCCCGGCGGGATGCAAGGATGTTTGACGGAAGCTGATGCTTTTGCCGTTTTAACGTCCGTCACCGGTTTGAGTTGATCTTTTAAAGCTTCAAAACTCGTTTGCAAAACCAAAGAGTTCACTTTACCGCGACCTCTCATGAGACCGTAGCCCAAGTGGGAGTACTGGTAAAGAGTGAACTCTCTTCCGCCAAAAGCGGTCTTGTACTTGTGTTCGCCGTCGATCATAGACTCTCCCTCAGAAGGTTCGAAAACAATCTGAGTCGAGCCGCCTCCCAGATCGAAAACCGCAGCGGTGGGCAACTTTTCAGCTGATCCAATGTTGCCCAAAAGATAGTTTGTGGTGATCCACGCATAAACCCCTTCGTCTGAACCATCCATAATGGAAATCCCGTCTCCTTCAACAACTGCAAAGGGGAAGTCTTCTTCCAAGTGTCTTCTAACTTCTTTCAAGATATTTGCCGATTTCTCTTCACCCAAAAGACGTAGTCCTGCGGTGGCCTTGACAGCCACAGGAGTACACGCTCTTTGGGATTCGGGTACCGCAGAAAGGGCCACTTCCAAAAGAGGGTCCAATGATTTTGCAGCTCCCACGGTGTCTGTGTCAAACGACGACAGTCCCGGTTTGAGCATTTTGAAAGATTCGTTCAGTAGTTTAGGAGGAGAGTAGCACAAATCAAACTCGTAAACGTGGACACGTGACCCGGTGGATCCTGCATCGATCATAACTACGTATTCCTTCTTTTCTTTGCAAAAAGAGCCACTTTTCTGGTTCTCCGTAGAGTGCACTTTATCCGCCTGTATTTTGGCGGGAGACGAGCTTGCCGGTTTCGCAGCAACGGTGGGTTGCGTCAGGACTTTGGTTGAGAGAGGAGCTCCATTTTCAACGTGTTTGTAAGGTGGAGAAACGATTCCGTTGGGTTCTGGCGTTTGCGGGAACTCTTCTTTAAAAGATGCGGTTTGTGGCTTCTTAACAAATCCGCCACTGGGAATCACGAAAAAGGTCAATAGACCACATATAGCGAGCGCAGCAACGACAAATTTCGCGTTGCGGTTGGTTAACAGAGATGCCATTAAAGAACAAGGCGTGTATTGGTGGAAACACGACTCTTCTTTTTTTAGTTTGAGAAATTTTGGGCGACAAAAATAATTTTGAGTTTACGCGCAGATCACCATGCAAGAAATTTCTGCTATGTATTGTTGAAGTTTAAATGTATGCAATGGTATGCATTAGGTGCATAAACAGCAGATATTTAGAGAGAGTGAAAACGTTTAACAGAGCGGATTGGGTTGATAAGACAATTCTATCTAGGAGAAATTTGGTATAGTCTTGAGAATATGATGGAATACCAAGAGTACAATGCAAACTGTCAAATTTTATACACCAAAAGCGAAATTTAGATTGGTTCTTCGCCTGTCGTTCCCTGCATCTGAAAAGCAGGGGTGCAAGGAGCCTAGAAAAAATACTTCTTTGAATGGACGATTCTGGAGGGCTTGAATCTAACGATCTAGCAGTTCAATCGCTTTGTCAAAATTCATCAACCATCAGTAGTTTCTTTGACTTGCCCTATCCAGCATGTTCAACGGGAAGAAGGGCACGTGAAAACTACACGGGGGCGGATGGTACGGTATAGCACACACTTGGTTGTTAGGTGATTATGCTGATTCTTCAGAGAGAATATGTAAAGGTTTGGTGCATTTAAAGCTCATCCGTTTCCCATTTCATCCTAGGAGGAGGTCATCCGCTGATTTGTATTTCAGGTCATTCAACATAGGACACATCATGGAATATCAGCAACGGAGAACTCGGAACAATCTTTAAAGACATTGTTTTATACCACAATTTTCGAGTATACGAAACTCATGTGATTATGCGATTTATGATAATACGGGTACTATGGGCACTAAGATATATTCAGACTCACTCAAAGTAATGAGAGACTTATATAGTCTAGCGTGCATGAACGATATGCATCTTCATGCACTTGATGCACTTGATGAATAGTTCCAACAATTTACGCTTGTAACATTCTTCTCAAAAACTCGCATAACATTGTTGAGATTTCCTGAATAGTTTTTGAGCGCTAATTGAGTAATCTTGTAGCTTTAGAGCACCTTTAAACAGATGCAAAGAAGCGGCGTGATTAGTTCTTTGGGTCGAGAGAATTTGCCACAATATATACAGGTTTCACAGCACACGGCACAGATTTATTTCCTTTCCCTTTCACGAGATTGACATGGGGATGGTTATGAAATTGTTCGAAAAAGACATTGCAAGTTGAGGGTCAACATCTGCGCAGTTGGCGATCATAAAAGAACAAGACTTATGGCTGCTCGAATATAGCGGCAGGGTCTGGATCTGTGTGGACCAATCTCACTCCATACAATATGTACGGCGGAGATGGACTATTCTACAGAAATGCATCAAATTAGTCAATCTTTCAAGGCTACCCAAAAGCCAGGCTTACCAAGACTTGTATTATGACAACATTCAAATTGCCCATATAAGATAGAATCTAACAGCGGAAAACATCACTCACTACAGACAGGAAATCTCATAATGTGAATAAGAATTCTTTTCTTCTATTTCAAGATCAGCTAAGATTTGTCTGCTGTTAAGAGGGGAAACCATCACATTTTGCAGACAGAATCACTGGATTGGGCTCTCTCTTCTTGTCCTAGATCTATACCCACGTTTTTTTCAGGTGACCACGCACCTCATTCAGGCTCCACCCTGCACCACCTTGACAGCCAGTTACATTGTCAGATATCACTCTCAAACAATCACTCTACAATGTCAGATATCACTCTCAAAATCTACAAGAAGCCATCTCAATAAAGAACTCTCCATCAGTATACATAATCACAGCTCCATTCAAACTTATATACAGTACAGTTGATGAATGCAAACAACGTATCCTCTATATCTTCTATCAATATTTTCAAAAGACCCCATCTATTTGGTAGCCTTGGCAAGGTAAGCAACCAGATCGTTTCTGTCCTTTGGCTTCTTCAAACCACCAAAGGCCATCTTTGTACCTGGAATGTACTTCTTTGGGTTCTCCAAGTAGTCGGACATGGTTTGCTCGGACCAGACAACACCCTTCTTCTTGTTGGCA
>JAJLWQ010000027.1:54808-65550 GCA_030570875.1 Citeromyces matritensis
CTCGGCTATACGAGGAACAGCCCAATAGCTTGCAGCTATCTGAATCGGATATCGGATGCCTCCGACCAAAAACTCACCAAGAGAGATTCGGGTTACCCTTTATGTAACCACAGGCCAATCCGGCCTTCCTGGGGAAGTATGCTTTATACTATTATGTAACCCCACGCATATGTTGTTAGCATACACGGTCAATCGCGTGAAGCGATGGAGCGATCATAATAATGGACTTATGCTAAGAGAGCCGACTGATCTCGAATCAAGCTCTCTCCGTAGGACACCGTAGTCACTACATAGAAGCAGGTAGTGTGTACCTCTTTATTGCTTCCTATCCAATAAGCTATTATACTGGACCACAGATAGGCTTTATGACGTACGTGCTACAATTGTTAGTATCCAATATTGCACTTACGTGTTCAGTCAACACATAACCAATTTTCTTAACCAATATCTCAAAATGTCTCAGCTAAGAGTCAACAGAAAACAAGGCAGAAGCTAAAAAGCCTGGCTTTCTCGAATTACCGAAAAGCATTTGATACGATGTCTCATTTTAACCATTATCTCAATATGACTCATCAACGAGTCGAACTGACGTAACCCTAATTGGCTTTGGTGGTGCGTTCACAACGCTACCAAACCTTAAACTCAAAATCCGGAAGTGCTTTCTTTTTTCCCCGATTGAGATCTCCTCGATCTCCCCCAGCGTAGAAGCTAAAAAGCCTGGCCTTTTTGAGTTTCGATAAAGCGTTAGATACTCTTTCTCATATTTCTCTCTTTATCTCATAGCCAAGTAGGCGCCGAATTTAAAATCTCGTCAAGGCGGCGACGACCAACAAACGGGTAGATATATAGAATACTCCGTAGGTGAGCCGTAGAATTCAGTTGATCTCTGCGATCAGATCTATGATCTTGCAATCTAAATCATATTTAACAGAGCAATCTATGATCTATAGATCAGAGATCGTTGTTTGGGGCTGCGATCTAGATCAAAAAGATCGCTTCCCATAAAAACAGAAATCATTAACGCACTTCCTTATATACTAGTGGTAGATTTCGGATTGAAGACTGCTTTTCAAGAGCTTCGTCTGTGAAACGGACCAAACTAATCGCTAAGAGAGCTTAATATAAATCAAGCAGCGATGAGCCTTCTCGTACTGAAGATGTTTGAAAAAGAGGTTCACGGATCTTCAAACCCTGAAACAATAAGCACCAAACTCTGAGCGTTCAAACTTGTGGCTGTAGTCGACCAAGTTTGATTAATACGTTGTTTGTCGTCTACAGAGATGATATTTTTCTTGAGTCCATTGTGACTTGAGAATCATTTTATTGGAGATCCAGAAAGAAGAGCCTAAACTACTTACATCTCCATCTTTCATAACACCCACGCTAGTGCAGATTGGCATGAAAGCACTATCGAGTGAAATACCGAAAAATCCACCGAGATATCTACAGCAGTTACACTTCAGGACGTTGAATACAAACGCAGACTTTACTTAAAAGTTTACTAATTACTATAAACCATACACTGCAATCATTCCTTATCCATCTTATCTTTCGAAAAGTATATATATATATATATATATAATCACTCCCTCACCATCAAATGGATCTCTTTCCGAGACGAGATAGTTTGGACAAAACTAGTCTGGAGTCGAGATCCCTGCGGTCGTCCATTTTGGAGGAAATCGCAGAACTGTCGCAGACCGGTTCGAGCAGCGATAGACTATTCTATACCGATCGTTACAACCAAGCGTCAGGAACCCACCCTGAACCACGAGAAGGGCTTTCTGATTTTGAAAAATACAACAGCGAAGTGCTCAGGGAAACGCTGCTTCGAGATCGGTTGAGGAAAAAGAAAAATGGCGACCAGGGTACGCTTTTACCCGTTGTAGAGCTAGACTATTTCGATGATATACAGCCTCCTCCCCCAGTAGAGAAAAGAAGATGGAAAAATTGGCGCTCTAGGCTCAGTAGGCATTCCCCGAATCTAAAGATAAATCTTCATGCTATAAATTCATGGGATACCCAGGTTATAGATACAATACAGCCAACCGCGTGTATAGACAAACAGATCAAGATGTCGCATCTCATAAAAGAGCAAGAGGTTCCCTCGCTGGACGAGGAGGATCCTCTGGATGCACCTCCGCCCCGTCATGAAGTGCAGCGGAAACTTTCTCCTCGTCACATGCATCAGATCGCATTGGGGGGCACCCTTGGTGTGGGTCTTTTCCTATCTTCAGGCAAGGCCTTCAGTATAGCTGGTCCTCTGGGGGCTTTACTTGGTTTCATAATTTCTGGAGCTATAGTTTTGGCTTCAATGCTATCGTACTGCGAAATGGTTACTCTTATTCCTATGGCTGGCGGTGTGGTTGGGATCTCTTCTCGATTTGTTGAAGATGCCTTTGGATTTGCCCTCGGACTCGGTTACTGGCTATCGTATCTTATAGGGTTTCCTACCGAGATCACTGCTTCTGCCATCATGCTGAGCTACTACTCGGATCTCAAGGTTCCCGGTCCCTATACCGCTGGGTGGGTTTCGCTTTTCCTTGTTTTGATCACCGCCATCAACTTGTGCGATATTCGCGTATACGGCGAAGTGGAGTATATTTCTTCATTTGTGAAGGTTGTCTTTTTGCTGAGCATGATTGTATTCAACATTGTGCTTAACCGAGGCGGGGTGGGACCGTACTATAATTTCATCGGATTCAAATTCTGGGATACTTCTCAGAGTCAACCGCAAGACGGACTCACCTATGGTCCGTTTCGACCAACTTTTGATCTCGCGGATACCGGAGTGGGATCTTTGAGAGGCATAGACGGTTCCACAGGGAGATTCTTACAGGTTTTAGTAGCCACTTCAGTGGCTGCTTATGCATATATAGGCGTAGAGATTGTATTAATAGCTGGAGGTGAGGCGAAAAACCCAAGAAAATCCATTCCATGCGCTGCAAAAACCATATACTGGCGCATCCTCTTGTTCTACATAATAGCTGTATTTGTGGTTGGTCTTAATTTTTACTCGGGCGACCCACGACTGATACGATACTACACAGCAGAGTCATCGCATCCATCGGATGAGTCCACAGCTGCGTTGGAAGCGAAAATAATCTCTCTCAACGGCGGCAGAAACTGCGAATCCAGTCTTTTATCGTGGGGAGGGTTCTCCAATGGCAATCAGTCACCGTGGGCAATAGCTCTTCAAAGCGCAGGACTGTGTAATTTTGCCAGCGTCTTGAATGGGTTTCTTGTATATTTTGCTCTCACTGCCGGATCTTCGCAACTTTATGCTTCCTCTAGAACCTTGTACTATATGTCTATACAGGGAAAAGCGCCACACATCTTTAGCAGGTGCTCAAAGAATGGTGTCCCCTACGTGAGCGTGATTTTTTCCTCACTGTTTGGGTCACTGGCATACCTTTCTGTTAATAACAACACCGCATTGGTGTTTGAGAGGTTTCTCAATATATGTGCCACTTCGGGATTGTTGGTTTGGTCGGGAATGTGTCTTTCCTTTATCAGATTCTTCTATGCCCTCAAGCTGCGTCCAGACATAATAAGCAGAGACGACGAAACGTATCCTTATAGATCACCGTTTCAGCCGTACTTGGCATATTTTGGATTTATAACAGGACTACTCTTAGTTCTGGTTGTGGGGTTTGTGGTGTTTCTCAAAGGCAGCTGGTCTGTTGTGTTTTTCTTCACAAGCTACGGTTCCCTCATTCTACTCACTTTATGCTATGCAGCTTATAAGGTGATACGGCGTACAAAGATACACCGACTAGACCAAATGGATCTCGACAGCGGAAGACGTGAAATCGATAGAATTGTGTGGGAAGAGGATAGGTCTTTGCCGCATACCGTGCAGCGGTTTTTGGCGAATGCGTTAAGGTATTTTCTATAGCGTTGTGACAATGTTGAGTGAAACATGACTGGTCTGTCTTGTGATAATTCAACAGTGCAAAAGAGCCGAGATTGAAAGGTCCTGTGAATTTCACATGTACGGTAACATAAAGTGGATCTGATGACTAGAACATTCCATGCATGAAGGTGCATGTTCAAAATTATCAGCAGACAACTTGAATGATAAGCTCTGCTCAATTGGTTCTTTTCCACAAAGCACAATCTTCTAGAACCTCCTCATGCCCGTCACTTCCGAAAAAACCTGTCCCCGCAGAAAATAGGGTTCAGTACTGCATGAACCGTTAAATTACAAATGACCGTCGTGCATCAGAGCCCAAGTTAAATATTAAAAATTCGCATCGGCTTATCAATCAATGAACTCAACACCAGAGCCAGAATCTCCAGAAATGCTGCCCACACCAACGATGGAGGTGGCCTCAAATGACACGACCCAAGAAACTTCCTCCCCTTTGACAGAGCCAGAACCACAGCTGCTTAGTATGTCGGAATTTTTAAACCAAACTGATGAATAAACTCACTTTAACAATTGCTCCATCTCTTTTTTTCTTTGCTCTACCAAGACTCTCTCCACATCCTCCATTGTGTTAATCGTGTTGAGATCTAAAGATTCCAAAACCCCATACCCTACAATGTCGGTATTTTCAAGATGCTTCTTCAACAGTTTTTTCGTCACAGAAGATTCATAACGGTTTTGAGGTTCTGTTGCGTCAACATCTTCACTTAAAAGCTCAGCCTCAACCAACAAATCCGCCTCTGTGGGAAATGAACTGGCGCACTCAAAAAGTCCATAGTAGTTTGCAGATAAATTGTGCGACTCCTGTTCGATTCTCTTGATGAGCAGTTTCTCATCTTTAGTGGTTCGTTCTTTTTCCAATTTTTTTAGCTCTTCTTTTTGCTGGGCCTCTAAAATGTCCTTTACATCGCCAAGTTCTTTGGCTCGCCCAAAATACCGTATGCCATCGATCTCGATCGACCCTTGATTCTGCTGTCGTCTAGAGTATGTCAAATAGTCTGGTCCACCTAGACTTTTAATATGATGCTCCCAAGCAAGACGTTCTTTCATCAGCTGGTTGATGTCATTGTTGAGATCTCGAATCTGGTGCTCATTTATAAAAGATTCGTGTATTCTGGCCAGCTTGGTTGATAAATCCTTCATACATTCTTGTCTAAAATCTTCCACTTCGGATAAAGATTGCACCGAATGTATGCGACTTGGCCGGCTGGTTTTGCTAGACTTTCCATTGAGGTTTCGGTGATAATGGTGGATGAGTGTCTGGGCCCTTTCTGACATGTTTTGGTATATATATATATATTGCATGATATCATCACAACGACTATTCATGCCGTAGCAAAGCCAGTGATTAATCACTTTGCAAAGTCAATTATGTTGCTGTAGTGAAACGAAATCTAATGGCAAAATATTGGTTCTACTGACTGGTTCTGGAGGGTAGAGGACTACCTAGCTGTCTCCTTCTAACGTTTAATCTTATCAGAACTTGGGCTTTATAAATAATAAAGCGTACATCTGATTGTTGCAGTGGATATGATATTTCTCTAACTAGCATCATTCACTGACCTTGGGCAAGTTGAGGCATAGCTATTTTCAGAAAAGGTCCTACTGCGAATTCGCCTTGATCATATTTGCTATCGAGGACTAAAAGAAAGAAGCTGAAATCTTCAGAAGTTGCAGTGCCGATCATTAGCTATATCGACTCATTGCTCTCCTCTTGCGAAAGTTAAAGCCTAGGTGTTGTGGGGCAGATCACGAAAGTGAATTCGAATGCATGGGCAGAAGATACAGAAGATCAATTATGGTCTGAGTTTCGGACGTCATTTTATAGTTGCGGAACGAAACTTCAATGATCCGGAAGGAATAGAACTTGTCGTCAAGAGACCGAGACCAAACGTTTTGATCATTTAAACGATCGAAAAATGGCGAGTCAGAAATCGTATGATTCACTGCCACATGAGGTATGAATGCCTATAGAACTGACAAAAGAAACACAAAACCGGCGGTTGCAGTTCCCTGCATAGCGGGGTGTAAAAATAGCTGGATGAGCAGTGCTGAAACAAAATTTTGCAGGCTCTCATCAAGATTTGATGAAGGGTAATGGTGATTAACGAAGCTTTAGCCGACAGTCGGTGGTGGTGGGTGAACTCTGAAAACTCTCGTCAAGCTATTGATATGCGGATGCGGATTAGTCCCAAGTGATAATGGGGTTCAGTTTACATGCGTCTAAATTCTTCAAGTGCTTCGAAAGCGAATCATATGATCTCATTCCAGGAGGCTTCGTATTAGTAGAGAGATTAGGATTCGGAGGGTAGGTGACTACAAGTGCCTTTTTTTCACAATCATCCCTCGGCATACCGGTACATGAACCGGCGCACAAGTCTCTAATCCTTTTGAAGCCTCGATTAAAGTGATCTCGAGAAGCTCGCCAAGGTGTACCTCAACAGCAGACGTCCAAGGTGATATAGCTTGACGATGAACTATTAGTTGCGGAGGGGATTGATACAATCTACTTTTGGGATAGGGCGATTTATTAAAGGAGTTGTTCCTGGCAAAGGGATTCACTCTTCCCTACTATCCGCAATTGAAATGATTTTCGGAGCACTGAAATCTCACCACTATCATCACTTCCCAAAACTAATCTACGCAGCTTCAAAAAAGTAAAGCAGTCTGGAACGCATTCATGCCTTAGAAATCGCACTTCATATCACATCATCAATTAAGAAAATAGAGGACATATTATTTCACCGGGACCGACTAAGTCTCCAAAAAGCCCTTCAATGAGCTTTTCTTTACATAAAAAACCCCTACTTTGCATACTCTCCCAAACATTTACTCCGCCTATAAAACATCTACTGCTCCTCTAGATCAAAAATAATAGAGTCATCCTTCTTGTAGTCGTACGGCTCCAGGAGAAACTTGCTAAACTTTACCAGATTGTTAAGCCCTCTAATCTCCATACCGAGAAGTGGCATTTTCACCAAATGGTAGTCCTCATACAGTTCGTCCATTTGGCCCAAATACTTTTTCTGCATCATCCATCTCGCCTTACACCTCTTACAGTCTGCTTCGTCTGCGAATAAAAGCTGGTTGATCACAATGGAATTAACATCCATGTTGTAGCTCATGAGTTCCTGGATCAGTCTCTCTGTCTCATAGAGAGACAAAAACTCAGAGATGCAAACGCATATAAAAGTTGTGAGTTCCGGGTCCTGAAATTGCTTGTTCACTTCATTCACCTGCTCTTGAATATCTTTTAATTTGGAAAACATGTCCTGCTGCTGGTTTCCGCCCATCATAGAGTTGATCAAAGGTCCTAGTTTACCACTCAATTCGCCAAACTTGGACAAAAGCTTATCGAGGGTAGATGGGAGTTGCAAGAAACGAAGAGTGTGTCCCGTAGGAGCAGTATCAAAGATAATGGTGTCATAGTGGGGTTTGTCGTCACCAGTTTGAGTACGAATATGCTTCAAAACTTCCATAAAGGAAAGAGCCTCGTCAATACCAGGAATGGAAGAGGTCATGTCTCCCATCATTGATTTAAGGGGATCGTTGGAATCTCCAAAACCTTCAGCACTTTTCTGCAAGTCTTCCATAGCTCCGTCCGGGTCAATCTCCATACACGAAAGGTTGGCCATGTTCCCTACAAGACGAGCGTCTTTACCGAATTTCTGGTTGAATGCATCAGAGAGGTTGTGAGCTGGGTCAGTCGAGATCAAAAGATAGTTCTTCTCTGGATTCTTTAAAGCCAACTGAATCGCTACAGAACATGAAGTTGTGGTCTTTCCCACACCTCCCTTTCCTCCAACGAAAATCCATTTGAGCGTTTCGTGGGATATAATTGATTTCAAGCTTGGTTCTAGTTCAAAGTCCATCGTGTGGAATTTTTCTCAATGCACTCAAAATGTGATGATGTCCTGGAATCTTCTGGATCAATCATATTGTGATGCATTTTCATTTTGATGTATGTCTCTGTACGTTGATATCAAAATCCTAGAACTATTCCGTAAACGGCTTCAGTAGTTTTTGAAAGCTTAAAAAGAACTAGTTTATGCTTTCAAGTTCACACATCTTTTTGTGTAGGCAGGTAGGACTTGATATTTGCATGTGGGATCCGTTAATCAGTCTGAGCTGATGGGTGACATGGTATATTAAATCATCTAGTGACGCTTTGGCGATAGTTGCTGGTGATGACGGGTTTATGGTTTCGCCTAGCGGACCTGTCACGTTTTCAAGGTGAATATCAAACAATGGAGTGAAAGAATGTTCTGGAGAGAGGAAGGCTATATTAGGGGCTGTACATAGCTTCAAGTGGAACATTGTAAAGCAATTCGAGGAGTCGGGGAGAGTTTTCTTGACTCAAGCTTATTTATTGAGTTGTCGTCATTATAAAAACAGGATATAAGGATTTGTCTCTATTCAGGATATCACACATTTAAATAGTGAGAAGCTACTCACTGTGTATGGTTATATGATATTGCATAGAGAAGGTAATCCCAGTATACAGTTCTATCTCTCACACAAAGAGGTTCAGGATCTCCCTGATTTTGACTCTTACCTCCGCTGTTCAGCAATAATGGATTTGGCATTGTTGGATTGTATGGGCTTTAAGATATAATACGACTCACTTAAAGTCATGAAGGATGTACAAACGATTCACACCCCGTCATGCATCAATCTTCATGCACGTGATGTTCGGTGAGCTTTATATGTAACTACAGGTTTCATAGGCATCAGCCTGACCATGTTCTCCAGATTTTCAATTGCTCTAACCGTTCAGTAGAATGACGTCGTATTCTTGCCCAAGGTGCTTATTAACCAATATCCGGGATCTTATGAGGGACTGTCAAATCATGCTTTCAAAGCATCACGAAAAGGCTTGGAAGGCAGTTCTGAATTAAAGACGAATAAATCGCTTTGAAGCTGAGACTAATACATAAGCTTTATGAAGGCGAAAAGTGCCCAGGATTTGGTTTGATCCATTCCTCAGCTCCAACGCGCAGGTCCTGAGACAGGTTAAGCAAATATCTTCAAAGACAAGCTAGTCATTGTTACAAGGAAGTTATAATTGAAGGTCCTGACATATTCAATTTTGCGATAGCATGCATGTTCGAGGTTGGGGCAAAAACAAAATGAGAACCATTTGGTCTTTTCCTATGGATAAAATGATTGCTGGGACTGGATGTTAAGGTCTTGTAGTTGCCTTGTTAGGTCCAGGGAGTTCTCTTGGGACATATTTATTTGTATTCAACTGTCTATTGTAGACTATATAATCCCGAATGCCGGCCCCGAATACATAGGACGAGCTCCTATTTGCGACGAAGGTTTACCTGAGGAGTATAGAGTAATAATTAGTTCGCGAAACGCGCATTCCGCGAATTTCATCCCTTCCGACCGCGTTTTACTGTCCCCCCCCCACCCCGCACCCACCCAAACACCTTAGGTTTTTTACTTCTTTTGCCTCTCCGTTTCTTATATTTTTTTTTTTCTCACGGCGTCTTATGCTTGTTCCACCACCTTCAAGTACTGCTCATACAGCTGACGCTTCTGCTTCTGCTGCTATTGATCGGAGACGTCAACGCGCTCGCGAGAAATAGAGAAGACAGCGTGAAAGGAGTGCACAGTTGGTCGTCACGATTGAACAAACAGCCACTGTTGAACGGAGACGTACACAGTTGGCCGTCTCCACTGAACAAATGAGTTGTCGAAAACGGCGTCATTATCTGATGGACCAAAATCCAGGATTAAGTCAGTTAGATCGCGTTGCCACCGCCTGTTTCACTGCCTTACAACAAGAGCGAACAGTTCCCTCTCCAACATCCAGGACCCACACCTTTTTAGGTTCCGAGACTAACACGGCAGCTTCCATATGATGTGATGGTTTTCATTTTTTACTCATGGGATTGGTCTGTGGATTTTCGAGGAGTGCGATCATTAAAGCGAAGCGGAAATGATCGCACGACGTTCATTTTTACCTTGAGATACCCTTCCATAGGGAGACATCGTTGATCAAGGGTTTTTATCACCACCTTGGTAGTAGTGTATCTCTTTATTTCCTATCCACTGAGCTTTTCTATTAGACCGCAGATAGGCTTTATGACGTACGTGAGATTATTGAAGCGTAGCGGAAATGATCGCACGACGTGATGCTTTTTCCTTTTTTGATGACATTGGTCTGTGGCTTATCATCAAGTGTGATTTACAGTGGAGGATGGAAAAGTACGAGAGATTGATGAAATTAGCTCATTTAATGTTTTATTTCCTTTAAGGATCACCAGGACCGGCGGGCTTGAGTGTTCGGAACCGGTTCGTTCGATATGTGATTCTGTTCCATTTCCGAAAAGCCGGTTTGGATTCGACCCGAACACATTCTGGAACCGGTTCTGGTGGCCCTTCTTTACCTCTTTTTCGTTTTTTATTCACTTCGCTGACTCGTAGTGAGTCGACAAAAACAGATTTAAGACTTTTTATAAAGAAAAGGCTGTGTTCGACAAACAATCTCCATTTATTCAGTACAATGAGGCCGTCTCAGAGTCCAATCGCAAAAACCTGGCTATGAACGCAAAAAACGCCTGTTCCAGGTACACAAGCAGTCGCCACTACGTTCATGAACATGGTTGACACTTGATAAAGTTACAGCGATATTGGCGAGTTTGGATTTGCTGTCGGTCTCTCTTTGGTCGTTGTTTAGAGTAAGAAAAATAGGTGATTTAAGGCTGGCAAAATTTGATTACTCACGCATTTCTCCGAAAAACGGGCGACCGATGAGCCACCATTGAGCGACTACTGCGCGAAGAGCAGTAGGAGCGTAATG
>JAJLWQ010000028.1:24679-36319 GCA_030570875.1 Citeromyces matritensis
AAAATATATAAGATACCAAACGAAACAGGCTTAAGTAGTTAACAAGATTAGTATCGACGGTTGAGGTGAATAATTTCCCGTTTTGCAAGATGGTCGTCATTGTTATCGAGTAGGCTGTCGTTTACGAGTATAGCATGCAGCAGTCGAGAAAGTATAAATGATTACTTGATGGAATAACATGGTGTAGATCAAAGGATGATGACAAAGAATGAAGTAACAATGAGAAATGTTGTGAGATTTAGTTCTTGAAACTATTCGATGAGCCAAGGTGTTTGGATAGGTAACACAATTTGCGTTGAAACGCATCCTTACATATGCTTTTTGCAGTGGAATAAATTATAGCTTCTCAGCTTACGCTTCGTCGCAACTAAAGACTATTTGGCTTAAAACCGCTGTATGTTTCGTTTTCGAACGAGAGTTGCTCATTGTTTTTCTAAGATGCCGTTTCGTCACTTGTGCTCTGGCTTTCAGAAATACTGCAAAAGGAGTCATCGCAATTCTTATCCCCGATAGGACTGCCAAAGAAGAAATAGCAACGTCATTTCTTTCAAACACCTGAAGAGGAAAGTCGTCTCACTCTGCTTTGTTTGCAGATGTGGGATGTGGGTCTTCTGGCTACCGAAAATAGTGAGGCTGATCCACCATATACAAAAGCATTAGGTGACTAAAAACACTTTGATTACACGAGCCACTTTCAATATCGAAGTCACCGTTATTAGAATTCGAATAAGTATGACAAACCTCAGTAATACCATTAATAAAGGAAGCACAATACCAATACTCTAGTATCCTGATCGAACCAGTCTTCTAGTTCCGCCAAAACAAGCTGTACTGTCAACGTCGCCAGCGGCATTGTAGCGGAAGCCACATACAGGTCGACTTTGAGTAGTATAGAGGGATTGGCCATCTCAACCTTTCTCTGTCCCTGATGATACCGGTAATTGATATTCGGGGGCAGGTCCAATTCACTCGAGCTCTACAACTGCAGGGAAGCTCTTCTATTCAGGCTTGAAGACTAAAACAAGGTGTTTCTTTAATGTTTATATTGCTTTGATCAGAACAGATGACCCGCAACATAGGATGATAGCTATGAGTAGGTTTCAGGTGGATGGCAGGTATTGATTGGAGTTCTTGACTTTTCTGTAAACGAAACTTGTACTTTGGAAAAACATACAAGTCTCTAATAGTTAGCATATTAACCGAAAATGGTTATATTCTTCTATAAAAGCACATAGAGAGGCAAATGGTAAATCGTAGAGGATGCATTAGAGAATTTTGACAATACGAAAGACTCAAGGGGAGAATTTGATGATCTATCGGGCGTGGCTTAACAGCTTATGTGATAGATAAGCCTTTTTTCCGGTTTCGGAGTGACGTCAGGAGATGCCTTCTACGATTTATGCACTCACTTTGGGACAATGGTCCCTGGAAGTAGAATATGTCTCAAAAGTGCCCAGAAGAAAAATACTTCATTAGTTTGAACCTCAAGGTTAAGTCTAACAAACAGTGTCACATTCAAATGCACCAGAGCGTCTGAGAGGCTTTTCTAAAGTAGTAGGAAGGTGTATCATCCGTGAAGGATAAAGCAAGTAGCTCATCTGACTAATGCGTCTACGTATTGTACTCAAATTAACTTCTGCCTTAGAGTAGTCAAACAGACTCACCAAGATGTGCTTGATGGATGAGCTAAGCAATTTTCAACCGATCTCTCTTGTTCTGAGCTCTGCTTCATTTCATGCTGGGCTAGACTCTATTGAGCTATAAACTTTGGTGTAAGGAAAAGTGGCAGATGTCGGACTGGAAAGGCTTGACCTGTTGTAAGAAGAATTGTATTTTCACAGTAATGAGGTTCCAGGAGAATTCTAAACTATGACAGGCGCAAGGAGATTTATGGAACATTCATGCCCTCGATTAGAGAACATCCAACGGAGGATCTGAGGGTAGATCGAGAAGTAGGCCACTAATGAAGGAATCATCGGTTTAAACCCCTCATAAAACCTTCTTCATCCTTACAATAACAAGAGAGGACTACACTATATCAGGTGATACATAATATCGGAAACCGGGATTTGCACCATTGCATCACTTTGATGCAAGTTTTTTTTTTTTTTGGTTTTTTTTTAGCACGTTCTAGAACCCCGAACCACTCGATAAGGAATGCTCAAATCTGAAATTTTCCGGAAAACGCCACTTCAAAGCTCAATAGAATCGCACAAGCAGAGATTCGAAGAGGCCGCTTCTATCAAGTCTCGGATCAACCACAAGGACCTCGATCTGAGATCAGTGATCCGAGATTATGAGACACAACACAAGCTGCCAAGGCTTTTATCGCCCACACTCCCTCCGACACTACTCAATTCGATTCCACCGGAACTGGACTCAAAGAGGAAATTCGTAGTGACTCTCAAAATCGACCCGGGCCGATGGAAGAAAGCTCCAAAGAAGGAAACGTTACCCCGAAACGGATTGGGAATCCGAAGGGCTCATCATTTGGGTTTAGGAGATAGAAGGGAAGTTTCTGAACCACCTTTGGTGAAATCGAGTCTTTTAAAGAATCCACCGACACACAAGAGAAGTCGAACGCTTACGCCGGATGTCGTAGAGGTCAAAGCACCGGATAAGCAGGTGACTTCTGGAAGGACTTCTGGAAGCGCTACATCTGCAATGGAAGCTTCCAGAAAGGAAACTCCCGGAAAGGAACCCGGGAAGGAAACTCCGGGAAAGGAACCCGGAAAGGAAACTAAGAGGTGGCTCCAGATAGTTAATCAGGCAAAAGACTCCAAACACAAAAGCGACCAGATGAGAAAGCAGCAAAAAAGCTTGCACACCATTCTGTTGGCTATAGACTCGATATTGTTGTTTATAATGGGGTTTGGCCAGAACGATGGACCGTCTTTGCTCACCGACTGGAACAACCTGATCTTGTATATTAAACACACAATCTCTTTGGCGAGAATTATACACGAAAAGACGAAAAAGGCCATTGTGGAAACTTTGGCGGGTCTTTTATTCTTCTTGAAAGGTTCAGTGGAGAGACATGTGATGGAGATGATGCTGCGGTCACCGGATAGCGATATAAAACGGATATCGGAGCTTTATGAATCGGTGAAAAAAAGCTTTACAGAGGGCGAGTACTTGATGGGGTTTGAAGCTGTTCGAAACAAGTTTCCGCAAACCTTCAGCCATAGGAAATTGCTTCCAATTAGAGGAGCGGCAAGTGACTACAAAAATTTCTACCTTCCGCTGGGCTGTCACTCTGATTTGAACCAAGCTGTTGGACTGGGGAGGGCCATTTTACAAGAGACGAACGATCGGGACAAGTGTGGGTTGGTTCTAGGCGTTGTTAAGTGGTGATCCTCTACTCCTTCTGATTACCTCTGGAGCGAAGAGGGAGATGTGATCTGAAGATGTGAAACCTCTGGAGCAAAGCGAAAGAGGTAATCTGAATATGTGAAGCAGAGTTGGATGGCGTTTTGAGCCTTTTTTTTGAGATCCAATACCGTATCATATGCACGACCATGCACGACCATGCAGGGATACATGAACTGTTTCGTCTGAGGGTAATGCGAGAAACCAATTCAGCTTGTGATGCTATTCGGTCTCTGTGGACACTGGATGCACTGAAACTATTAGAGTTACAAATACCCTCACTACCAACTGAAGCCTAAAAGAAAAAGAAAAAAACCACATGAGAGATCTCTCTTGATTGTTCTTGATCAACAGGTTTACTCTACAAAAGGTCATGAGGGAGTTGAGATCATCTCTTCCGCTTCGCTTCAGAGACGATCATGTTGGTTTATGCGACAATCAGGGACTGCTTCGCCATTCTATCCATGAACCTTGACGTTTATTATTGACTGGCAAAACGGATTTTGTGATGCTGTAAATGAAGTGTTCCCGAGCTTTGCTCACGCCTGATCAAGTTGCAAAAGACCACCGGTCAAAGTTTTTCAAAGGGAATGGATGAGACGAAGGAGCTCTCAAGTGTAGCATTGTATACCTCATGGCGAGCAAATCGTGTTTGGTGAAAGTCGCTTTGTTGGTCAGGGATTTGAAAAAAGTGACATCCAATGTGGCCGATCGCTCCAATAAATGGATCGAGAAAGAACCGCGTTTGTTGGAAGCCCTTAGGTCCAGGCTAGCGACTCGTCTCTTTTATTGTCGCAAAAAAGGCAAAGAGTCATCAGTGCCAGAAGCAGAAACTCACACATGGACGATAGAAAATCAACATTGTAGGATTCTGTGCGATGCAGATGTCTTTGAATTTTACAGCTACGAGTGTCCTCACATACCTCACATAGTCGACCCAAATGAACACCCGAAATGCGGCAAAAAACCGGTCTTACTTGTTTCCATGTTGCTGTGGTTTCTAGTCACCTTGAAAAGGATATCAGGCTTTATGAACACTATGGAAAGCTATCGTAATTGTAATCAAACTGCGATTTATCCGATACCTCATGCCTCATTATGGGAACAGTAGAAAAATGAACATCTCAGATTACAAAGGGGAAGGTGGTATACGGTCGTCCAAAGAGACGTATCCGCACGAAAGACATTGGGAGAAAGAAACCAGTTGATCACTCTGTAATCAGCTGTCTCATTATCGTTTGACATGTAGAAAGCCTCTATAGGTATTTCAAATAACTTGATTGTAAGGGAAAATATCAAACAGTTTTCGCGGCCAAATACATAACAGATGCATGACATTATGCATTCTCGTGCATGAAAAGAAGTGTTAGCCGCATGGTGTTGCATTCATTACACGTACAAAGGCATCTTCCATGTTAATCGATTGTGGCTCAACTCCTTGCAAGGGGAACACCTTAATTGACGCTTCTTTCCGCAGTGGTCTTTGGTTCCAATAGGTCTTTTCTTTGGGCGACCGATTCTGATCTTCACGTTGGGAGCTGGAATGCAACTCTCAGCATTTTGCTCATGGGCCGACAATAAGACGTGGGGGATTATATAAATGTTATTTTTATAGCAGCGCTGATAGCTTTCCCTGGTAGAGATTTCGTCACCATCTATTACCTTTTTTGTAATTAGTTTCGCTCTCCAAGCAACCAGATAACTGATTGATACATCCTCATCTCTAGACCTGTCACTAGCGAATTCGGAAGGCGGGTATCTAGGAGTATACTTGAGCCGGCCGATAATCTGCTCGGTAACCCAGTTTTTTCCTGCTTCTTTGTTTTTCAAGCTATTCAACTATTCACAAGTGTGATCCATTGTCTGATTACAAAAGTAGAAGAACTTTCCTTCGCTAATGAAGCTTAGCGTCTCCAACTATAGCTCTTATCTTTGCACCGTACAACGTGCACCTTACAATGTAACACCCTTTATGAGAGGACTGTACCCACAGTTCAAAACGATAGCCCAAGGACTTGACAGCTTGAAGAAGAGCTTTCTTGTCATAAAATTCTTGGTACTACTTGATCTTGTGAATAACAAAGTGGAGGCCTTGAGCTACTCTCGAAGAGTTGTCTTTTATCGAATCTGCATGGTTATGGCTTCTTTACGTGTCTTCATGCAATATAATGCATACTTTCATGCATCTGCCATGTTTGATATTTTGCCGCGAAAACTCTGTCAGTCTGATATTTTCCCTAATTGTGATAACTGTGAGACGCTGCAAGGACGACGCACCAAGGTGCATTTCATGCTTGTTTCTACGTGTATGTCATGCACCGTCATGCACATTCATGCACGCATGCGTTTTTTGGTATACAATGCTTTGCCGCGGAAACTGTGGTCAAGTATTCCCAAAAAAACCCATAAAAAACCTCTCTTGATGGTTCTTGGTCAACGGATTCACTCTATAAAGGGTCCTGAAGGTGTCGAAATCATCTCTTCCGCTTCGCTTCAGAGATGAAAACAAGCCTTGGTCGTGCACCACCCAAACCGTCACCATGGAAAACGAACCTTTGATATCCACAAACTCTCTCCCAATGTGGAAAAAATCGTGGCTTACGGCCCGAGTAACCTTCACTGCAAACAAGGTAAACTGGCTGCTTCCGTTGGTGCCTCTTGGAATCGTGGCAGGATCACGTGGATGGTCAGCCAACTGGGTTTTCGGTTTGAATTTTCTCGCAATTGTGCCTTTGGCTTCGATTCTTTCCTTCGCCACTGAGGAACTCTCGGAAAACGTAGGAGAGACTCTGAGTGGACTGCTGAATGCCACTCTGGGAAACGCTATTGAACTGATTGTATCCATTATAGCCATCAGCCAAAACCAAATTCGTGTTGTTCAGGCCTCTATGCTCGGAAGTATTCTATCCAATCTGTTACTAGTTCTAGGAACGTGTTTCGTGGCTGGTGGATATAACAGATTGCAGCAGACTTTCAACCAAACGGCCGCGCAAACCATGTCGTCGCTATTGGCCCTCTCTATGATTGGTCTGCTTATTCCCGCCGCGTTCCATGCCTCTTTGCCGCCCTCTGCAAAACCGCTTGGTGACGACGGGTTGCATCCTTACCCCGGAACCTCGGACCAGAAGATTCTATTTTTATCGCGCGGAACCTCCATTATCCTTCTTGGTGTATACTGCTTGTTCTTGTTCTTTCAGCTTAAAACGCACAAGACTCTGTTTGAGTCTCAAGAGGCCGATATCGAACAGGTAACCGAAGAAAATCGCGAATTCCACTTGGACGCGGTTCACTCCATTTCCGTGCTTGTACTCACCACCATTTTGACTTCCTTTTGTGCTGACCATTTGGTGAGCTCCATCGACGAGATTGTAGAAAGTTCCGGCCTTTCAAAGACCTTTATCGGCCTTATCCTCATTCCAATCATAGGAAATGCGGCCGAGCACGTGACCGCCGTTGTGGTTGCCATGAAGAACAAGATGGACCTTGCCATTGGCGTAGCGGTGGGATCGTCTCTTCAGATTTCGCTTTTTGTGACCCCGTTTATGGTCCTTGTAGGGTGGGCAGTGGATACCCCAATGTCGCTTTACTTTTCTAGCGTGGAGACCGCTGTGATGTTTGTGGCTGTGTTCATCACACACTACTTGATTCTGGACGGAGAGAGTAACTGGCTTGAAGGGGCTATGCTGCTGAGTACGTACATGATTATAGCTTTGGCCTTTTTCTTCTACCCGGACAATGCTGGCAGTTGATAGAGTGTACTAAGAGATACTTGATTGGTTTAGTGTAGTTGATCATTTCTGAAGCGAAGCGGAAGAGATGATTAAAAGATATTCGGTGGTGGATTTCGCTTTAGAGACTTCCTAAGATTGATTGAGGCCACATCATCGGGAGTCTTCTCAGTCTATAGACTTGGGAGTATTTGCATCGAAGTAAAGTCAGTCCTCCTATAGCTGTTATGACTTTTACAACCTCTCAACTTCATTATCATGTTTTGAATATCCGTCTTTAATCCTGAGAGAGTTCCAGCTATTTTGGGAGTAGCCTATTATAGCCGCATCTTGAGTGAGACTCAAGCATTCAATTTGAACCTTTTAGTTAGCACAAGTCTTCCTCTCCAAAATGAAGCTCACGCAGGGTGCATCAAGATGCATATCATTCATGCACGGCGGCAGATAAGTTCATGAGTGTCCCCGTATACCTTGGTATTCATGATATTTATTTTGACGATAACCGAATCACAGGCTGCGTATGAACTATAGGGAACATATATGCAGATCGAGTCTTGTTGTCACAGGCTGCTGCGGTGGTTCTCATTGACGAGTCACACCAGAGTTTGAAAAAGAGGCCTAAGTTCAGGCTTATTGTAAATGCGATAGTTGATTCTATAAACCCACCGAAAAGTATACTTTCTAGGGTGAAGCAGACTTGGTCTCACAGGACCGCCTTGACGTTAAAGGAGCTTGAAGAAGTTATTACGCAAAGTCATCAATTCCTTTAAATCAACAAAGAATCTATAAAGTTCACCTTGAGGATTGGACATTGTGAACGTAATGCACAAGAGCTCGGAGTACTCTTTAACGGGTGAAAAGGCTGAGGGGACTCTCCTTACAAGACTGATGATGAACAGGACATCATGAAACCGTGAAGCCTGTTGCTACTTTGGCTATACTACTCAGATCCCGCAGAACAGAAATTATGGAGAGCTCAATGACGGGTGTGGCTGATGAAATGACAGAACAGATGACTAGTGAACCAGAGCTGGACTCTCTAAAAATAATGCTACAAAACCAACCGCACCAACGCACCTCGACGGTATGAAGAATGACCTCATTGAGTCAGAGGGATGTACTGTGTGAGGAAGGCTATAAAGCCAAGGATATTCCAATGCAACTCCATGAACAGTCCTGATGTTCCATACTCATCAGAAGGATTATGGCATACGACTGACTATCTCAAATATTCAATGACACCCATCTGTTTGATCCTGACAAGGTGAAAAAGTAGTCTTATAATGCCCAGCAGAATCATCTGAAAGTGAGTTTAGATGGCGACCGGTTGCGACGAAGGATATGGCAATAACATCGACCAATGAGAATTCTTCCATATGTTGAAGGATCAGTAACCACCATTTGTACGTTAGCGGATCGAGTGTGCAACCTTGAGGAACCTTTCATGTTTGAGGAAATGAGGAATGGACCGCCGACTTCTTGGTGAGGTAGGATTGATCTGCATGCAGGGGAGGATTGTGAGAAGCAGCAGTTAGCTAATTATGAGAATGGAACGATTTACGTCTCTCAAGCAGTCTTCTTGTCCTGGAATAGAACGACGTGGAGGCATAATGTGTATTGACTATAATCTCAACTCAATTTGTTCACTGTAACTGTTCGCACAAGATTGTATATTGCTCCACTGTAAGTGTTCACTTTCAAGGTTGTTCAGCTTTAGCACAATCTGCGACTAACGCACTCCCTTATATACCCACCAGTTCCGTTCACCTGCCACTCCCCCTTTTCCAACACGCCAAGGTCTGGACCCAACATTGTGGCGACCTTGCGTCAATCGCACATGTATGACTCGGTCTAGAGCCTTCCATTTTGCATGCCGCCTCGCTGGACAAGCCTAGACTTGTAGCGTGGTCCTACCAATTCCGCCACAGGGAGATAGGCGATCCTGCAGCGTGAGCTGCTTACTATCTGGACGACACACGTCATAACGATGGACTTTATCCGAGTGGGCTTCTATTTAACCACTCGTAAGGAGGTTCGGTTGTACAAAACAGCCCCGGCTTCATCAGCTGGCTGGAGCGGTCCACATTAGACCTTTTAACTAACCCCCTCTTGCATTTCCCCAAGGCATATGCAGTCTACTGCATATTCATGCAGTGGGGCACATTTATGTGTATGGTGGACTTATTCATCAATGTGATACGTGCCCGAATCAACATTGCGTATGAAAGTTGGCATTCTGCCTTGTTATCCTTCCCACGGATGGCTTTACGGTATACGTGCTATTTCTTAGTAAAATATAGTATTGTTGCGACTCTGATACTTACGTATCAGGACACTTCTCATTCTCTCGCGAGTGTTTTGACATCTGCGATCACCAGCAGCAGAACGCTTAGATGTAGGATCAGTACTTAAAAGAGGTGAAACAACCACAAGATGTCTTCAGAAAATAATTTTTAAAAGGGACAGAGTTACAACGTTTCTAACACACGAATGAAATAATAAAGTAAATATTTGGTAGACCGACAGTTGATGTAAATGGCTTTCCGTTTCGCAAGAATGAAAGGTCATCATCAAGCAAAGTAGAGTCTATACCCTTACGTATCATCGAGTAGCCTACGTATCGCATGCAGCAGTGGAGAGAGTATAAATGATTGCATGATGACATGACATGGCGTAAATAGGATGACTACAAAGAATGAAGTAACAGAGGGGGGAATGTTGTGAGATTGGGTTCGCCAGGGTGGATGCGTCACAATTTTTGCGCACACAATCTGTGTCATACACATCCTTACATATGTTTTTTGGTGATGAATTATAACTTCGCAGCTTACGCTTCGTCGCAATTATAGAATATTAGGCAAAACTGCTAATGAATAGCAATGACTTAGAACTGATGCATTAGCTCATAGGATGCTGACCGACCTTATCTCCATACCCGCCGATAGTATTGATGTGACCACTATGATCAACCAGTGATTATTCGAAAGCTCGATATTGCCGGCTCCTCTGTCCTGATGAAAAGAATGTTCCATCCAATACACGCTGACCTGGAATCTTCATTTTGTGTTTTTTTTGAAGTACCTTCGGATAGCTAAAAGCTAATGACATCCCTGCAATACCAATGGATCGTATCACCTAAATTCATGACATTTTACTGCTGATGAGGTTGCTTGAATTATCACTCTCTCCCCATGGTGAGTCTCTCGTTGTTGAACGAATCAAAAAGGAAAACTGTCCCTGCGATAGAAGAGGCAGAGAAAACTACAAACCAACCATGATAATGCGGGTACCATGAGTACTAAGATATATTCGGACCCACAGCTGCATCTATAGTCCGGTGTTATCGTGCATTTGATGTTATGTGAGCTCCATAGAACACGAGTTTCTTCGTTTCTACTGATCATTCCCTGATCATTCCGTCCTTATCAATAGTGAAAAGTCACTAAAAGTCCTTATTATTTCTGAAAGTTGTATGTCTGTGAACCCCAAGTAGAAGCAATGAGCGATGAGGTTCAAAATAAACCGCAAAGCAGGACCTAGCTTTTACGCTCGGCCAACCAGACCCAAAGTCATGAAGCAGTTCTCAGACTTTTGTCACTTTTTGAATCTTGCGTCAAAGTACTCCCCTCCCTCTCTCACATACTTGAGAGATTATCTTCGTACTGACTAAATCACGTTTCTATGACGATACAATACCACTGATGAACTACATTGAATACCGGTTGTAATGTACAAAAGGCACAAGTTGGCATACGCGAAATCAGTGGTAAGTCTAGATTCATAGGCCACAGTCAACATACTCCATTTACGCATTTTTGCCGAGAACCAACTCCTGATAGGAGACCAACAGACCACTACGGGAATCGAACTCACCCCTGAGGCAAGGTGCATAGAGGTGCATGATGAGACGCGTATCAGATCTGCTACAAACATGAAACCACACGCCACAAAAGTGACCGAATTCACATGGCCAGTCTTTTCCAATAACCACACTCTCCAGATGCATCTCTCTGAAACGATTTTATGCACCTTGACGCGCCAAAAACGCGTCATGCATGCGAACAAGGGATATAACCCCTTGCAAATGCACGATGCGCATGCATATTAGAAAACTCCATCAAACAACTCCATCATACAACTCCAACCATAGAACATGTCACAGAGACAAGTGCTGAACCGATTTCTGCAAACCCCGGTCAACAGGGAAATGGTACAGCTGCTAGTAACCACCACTGAATCCGTCATTGTGGTTTCCAACCATTCCTACCCTTCACCACCAAGCTCTCCCAACGCCAAAGTTCCCTCGTTAGAAAAATTCATCATGGGACTAATATCCCATTCCAATGTTCAGACGCCTACGCTCATGTCCGCCTTGGTATTCCTATGCCGACTGCGTGAAGTGCTACCTCCAAGGTCTCACGGTATGGAAACCACCCACCACCGAATCTTTTTAGGAGCACTTATACTGGCTGCCAAAACGCTTAACGACTCATCCCCTCTCAATAAGCACTGGGCTCATTACACAGACGGGTTGCTTAGTGTG
>JAJLWQ010000028.1:42198-64759 GCA_030570875.1 Citeromyces matritensis
ACGGGTTGCTTAGTGTGCGTGAGGTGAACACTGTGGAGCGTGAGATACTAGGCTGCCTGAATTGGCAACTTTCCTTTTCCACCAAAGAACTCCACAACGTGTTGTCTCCTCTCCTTTACCGTGAGACTGAGTCTATTAGGTCTTCTTCCACTTCTATGTCTTTGAGTTCCCATCTGCGGCCTTTGCAGACTTCCAAGTCCTCCAACTCTGTGGCTTCGTCTGTGCCCTCGCTTGTATCTTCCACGTCGACCAATTCTAACCTATCGTTGGGATCTCGCACACTGAGCCGACCCCGTTTGAATGACATACAAGAGGAGCACACCCCAGATGAAGACGACTTTTGCTTTAAACCTCGTCCGCTTAGACTGAAAAAGTCGTATGAGTTTAACAAAGAGAATGAGCAAATGAGACCAAAAAGTAGACAGTCGCTTCTTCCTTCCTCGAGGATTTCCATTCAGATATAGCGATCTCTGAAGCGAAGCGGAAGAGATGATTCTATAATCAACTTGGTCCATTTACTTTGCTTCCTTCCTCGAGGATTTCCATTCAGATATAGCGATCTCTGAAGCGATGCGGAAGAGATGATCTTAGGATTACTTCGTTGCCGATTTCGCTTTAGAGGTCTGTTTCTACTTTTCAATGACTCTGAAGGAGATGCGGGACATATCAGATAGCCACTCCGCACTATAGGGTGTTTTAGTTGAAGGTCCCCCCATGGGAGTTGACTTTCCTTGCGTTCTCTATATTTGATCACAAATATTAAGTTTCAACTCGGTTCCACAGTTATGGTCTCTCGTTAATATAAGACATGGGCTGCTCAAGCTGTCAATGGTAAATAATCACTCTGTCTATGAAGATTTATGATTTGACGAGTGTTTGATTAATTGCATCGAATGGTCAATACCATTTTTTCGACTCAAAAAGAGCAGCCACTCATCTCCCTTTTGGGTCAAGCCTGCCAGTCTCAGACAATGAAGCACCAACACATAGCCCATTTGAACAGGCTGTCTATCAAAAGTCTAGCTGTGAGTGCATGTCTTTACTGTCAAAACACTCACCTCCTTGAAGGGCCTTGTACGATGAGCATGTTGTTCGTTCTTGACATACATTTTTAGTGTGAGGCGAAACTTTTAATTCGCAACAGTTGCCCTTGGAACAGTCGTGATGAGGATATATATCAGCTTAGGCACCGCTCCTAGTGAGCTACATAGTTTTGTCAAAACATTGGTCACTATATGGCAGTAGTTCTCATAACTGTTATAGACTGAACCGTTCATAATTGTTGGAACTCAGGTTCCATATAAAGCTCACGTGACATGCATCTTCATGCACGCTAGACTATATAAATAGCTCTTATATCTCTCATTACTTTGAGTGAGTCCGAATATACCTTAGTGCCCATAGTACCCGTTTTATCAATAATGTAATTTATTGCTTGTTTTTCACTCCTGACAACGGTGCCCAAGATTGGGTATCGCTAAGACTTTTCGAATATCGTAATCACTATTGTCTAATTATTGACAGAGCGCTGGTACTTATGTGACAAGGCATCAATAGAGCAAAAGCAGCACCTGTTAGTCTGAGTAGATGTGACCTAGGAGACTGTAGTTGTAATATTATATATTCGATCGGGAATATAAAGCCTAGATAAAGAAGAGAAAAGAAAGAAAAAAGGAGAAAAGGGGAAAGGGGCAGAGCCTTATATAGGCCCACGAAAGAGGGGTATGCACCTGCTAATGTACATGACCACAGCGTCACGCGTCATCTTCAGACGCGTGGCTTGTAGCACGTTCGGTGACCCTTGTGGGATGCGTAGAGCGGACCCAGACACCGTATCCTATTGATGTCCAGAAATGGGACACTATACATCATTCGTGCATGATGCATGCATAAAGGAAAACCATCTTAGCTACTACATTTCAGAAAGCCTCACTCGAAGTGGAATTAATCTTGCCTATCTCTTCCGCTTTGCGTCAGAATTTGTACATTACTGATTGGACTCCCGGTAAGTATCTCTTGGTCAAAATCTACAAATCAATCTCAAAGACATCTCTTCAGCATCTCTTCAGCATCTCTTCAGAGATGGGGTTCAGCTATACAAATCATCCTCCTCAGCAGCTTCAAAAGCAGCTCCGCCAGCTCCACCAGACTGTCCGTCTTGTGCGGGCAACGTGGCGTTGTCAGAAAACCTGAAATTGGAAAACTGGCCCTTTGAAGATTGAAGCTGATTTGCGTACGCCTCGTACCGTCTGAGCTCTGCGTCCGAAACCGATCTTTTGGCAGTTTTCATAGCCTCTTCAAAGTGACCTCTCGAAATATAAGGCACCGGGTCCTCTTCAGGTTCCCCGGTCATTTCCACATCTTCAGACTTCACCTCCTCGCCCTTTGCGGCCGCCTCAGCCTCCTTGGCAGCGAGCGACTCTCTTTGCGCTTCGATGGAATCCTTAATGGCAAACTTGGCCGCTCTTTGAGCAATGTACGACAAATCTGCTCCGGAGAATCCGTGAGTGGTTTTCGCAATTTCCTCAAGACTTAGGCCAGGCTCCAAAGGAGACTTTCTCAGTTGAGCGCTCAAAATCGACAGTCTCGCCTTTTCGTCAGGCAACGGAACATAGATGAGCTGGTCCAATCTGCCTGGTCTCAGGATGGCAGGATCGATCTGGTCCGGTCTGTTGGTGGCTCCGATGATGAAAACGTTCTTCTTTGAGTTCATCCCGTCCATTTCAGTCAAAAGCTGGTTGACAACTCTATCGGAAGCTCCTCCAGCGTCTCCACCTGATCCTGACCCGCCACGCGATTTGGCAATGGAATCGAGCTCATCGAGGAAAACAACAGTGGGCGCAGCAGCTCTGGCCTTGTCAAAGATATCACGGATATTTGACTCGGACTCACCGTACCACATACTCAACAATTCAGGCCCTTTAACAGAGATGAAATTGGCAGAAACTTCAGTGGCTACAGCCTTAGCCAAAAGCGTCTTACCCGTTCCGGGAGGTCCAAAGAAGAGGACTCCCTTCGACGGAGAAAGACCAAATTTGGCGTACTGCTCGGGATGCAAAACAGGGTACTCCACCGTTTCCTTGAGCTCCTCCTTGATCTTGTCCAGACCACCGATATCGTCCCACGTGACGTTGACGGACTCGACAACGGTTTCACGAAGAGCAGACGGGTTGGAGTTGCCCAGGGCGAACCTAAAGTTCTCCATTGTGACTCCGAGGGAGTCGAGAACTTCGGCATCGATGGTTTCCTCTTCCAAATCGATCAGATCCATCTTTTCACGGATCTGCTGCATGGCGGCTTCAGAACATAGAGACGCGATATCGGCTCCGACGTAACCGTGAGTTTCCTGAGCAATAGACTCGAGCTCCACGTTGTCGCCCAGCTTCATGTTCTTTGTGTGGATCCGCAAACACTCCAGTCTTCCTGTAGCGTCTGGGATGCCGATATCCACTTCTCTGTCGAATCTGCCAAATCTTCTCAGGGCAGGGTCGATCGAGTTGGGTCTGTTGGTGGCGGCAATGACCACCGTGTTGGACCGGGCCTTCATTCCGTCCATCAGCGTGAGCAGCTGCGAAACCACCCTTCTCTCAACCTCTCCGTTGGTCTTGTCACGTTTTGGAGCGATGGAGTCGATCTCGTCGATGAAGATGATAGAAGGCGAGTTCTTCTCCGCCTCCTCAAACGCCTTTCTCAGGTTGGACTCACTTTCACCAGCCATCTTGGACATGATTTCCGGTCCGTTGATCAAAAAGAAAAACGCGCCAGTCTCGTTCGCAACGGCTCTGGCCATCAGCGTCTTACCCGTTCCCGGAGGTCCGTACATCAGAATCCCCTTTGGTGGCTTGATACCGATAGCTTTGAAAAGCTGTGGGTGTCTTAGGGGAAGCTCCACAAGTTCCCTAATTTGAGCCATCTGCTTTCTGCATCCGCCAATGTCGTCGTAACCCACGTCGGCCATGTTGTTCTCTTCGTCCTCACGGTTAATGGGCTCGCCCTCGCAGTGGATAATGGTGTCCTGGGCCACGATGGCGTACTCGGGAGGATCAACCTCCACCACTTTGAACTCCACCTGTCTCATTCCGCCTCTTACAGTAAACAGATCGCCCTTTCTAACAGGTCTATACGCCTCTACAAAGTATGGTTTCAAGTACACGTCAAAGAGCGACCCGGTGATCCCTTCCACGGTGTCGGCAATAGGCAAAACGGAAATACGCGAGGCGTACTTGATATCGGGACACGCGTGAATAGAGACAATATCTCCTAGTCTCACTCTTAGATTGCTGCGCACCACACGGTTGATCCTGGCCACGCCGTCTTCCATATCGTCGTCGGCAAGAACAATCAAAACGGTGTCTCTTCTCTTCTTTCCCTTGACAAGGACCGTGTCACCACGGAACAGCTGTAAAAGCTCCATCGTGTTGGAGGACATGGAGATGACAGAGTTGTCGTCGTTGACAGCATCGTCCACGATCAAAGCGTTGTCCTTCTTCTTTCTCCTTAAGATTGCAGTCGCAGTGGCGTCTTCAGGCGCGATTTCCGCGCCAGAAGCGTCGAGCAATGGTTTCTTTTCGTCAACCATAGTTGTGTTAATGTGCGTTTAGGGATATCTTTGCCACTGGTGCATGGGAGAGGTGTACGGGTGCGGGATGCGATATTTCTGGCAGAAGCGAAGCTGAGGAAGCTTTTATAAACAAACCACGTATGCAATGTCACATATAATATAGGCATATATATCTTTTCTTCCCAGCTCAATGTCACATATAGGAAAGACCGTTTCCGCATGCAATGCCCCCTACAATGCTGTCTCGCACATACAAGTCACGATACATCTCGGCGATTCTGAGTTGGCCGCATGATTGTCTTTTGTGGCTTTCTCCTGGATTATTGCGACGAAGCGTAAGCTGAGAAGCTATTATTCATCCCGCACCAAAAAGCATATGTAAGGATGTATATGTGACGCAAAAAGAATGAAGCTCCACTAGCCTGAACCTGAGGAGAGAATGGCTCACGTGTTTTTATACAATATCTCACTGTTTTAATAATCCTCCGCCGCGGAGTGGGGGGCTTTTAGATATGTTTTGCTAAATCAGGCCCAGCCGCAGAGCGATATTTTTTTGTCTGAGTCCCCTTATTTGATTATAATGGCTTGATCTTAGATGTCATAATATGACCAAATCTTCTGATGCCTTTTTATTCTCAATTCATTTCTGACTTGATCATAAATCAATTAATTGATAAACTAAAAGAAAGTTAAAAAATCTGAAACTTTGTCACGCATCCAAACACCTTGGCGCCTTGAATAGTCTCTATCTCACAGCATTTCTCTTTGTTACTTCATTCTTTAACATCATCCTATGATCCACACCATTTTATTTCATCATGCAATCATTTATACTCTCTCGACTGCTGCATGGTATACTCGTAAACGACAGCCTACTCGATAAAGTAAATATGCGTGTAACCTCTACTTCGCGAAATGGTGACCTTCTTGCAGAACGCGAAATCATTCACTTCAACTGTCGATACTGAACCTGGTAGCTACTTTTGCCTGTTCCTTTTCTTTTCATGTATTTTTTTTTTTTTTTGTTTCTCAAGGCATCATATGCTCTTCTTCTGCTACTAGCGATCGGAGACGACAGCTCGCTTGCGAAAGAAAGAGGAGACCGCGTGAAAGACGTAAATCGTCCACTTCTCGTAACCAGGTAACTGCTCACAGCCGATCAAATCTCGAAGGTGTCTTCCACCTCCAACTCTCTCACCTCGCAAACATCCTCAACCAGTACTTCTCTCCCCATCATTTTCTCTCTGGAATCACTCTTAACAATGTCTTGGGAAAATACTCTGCCCTCCCAACCGTCTAGATGTTTTTTCTCTCTTGGGTGATTTCGTACACGACGTCCAAATCGTCGTCTTGAAGAATACACCAGGCCGGAAAATCTAGCTGACAAAAGATGATTAATGTTTTGTGACAAGGAATTCTCTACATCAAGCGAGAGACCGCATTTGCCCTCCACGAGGCTGTTTCTCCAATCTCTCCATCATTTATAGTTGATCCGTACACCGACCATACTTTTCGTCGCACTCTGACGTACAGGTCAGCCATATTATTGAGGCATTAAGAACAAGGGCAATTAAGCGGCGCCCCTCTACGGTAACAATATTCATCATTTTCAGACACCTCGAGATGAATCCTCCATTTGTTTGTCGTGATACGTAAGTATCAATGCTACAACAATGCTATGCTTTACTAAGAAAAAGCACGTATACCGTAAAGCCGTCCGTGGGAGGGATAACAAGGCAGAATGCCGATCCTTATTCGTAATGTATAAATGTGTCCCACTGCATTTACTGTAGGGAGTTAATTGAAAGGTCCATTGTTGGCCGCTCCAGCCCTCTGATAAAGTCGGGGTTGTTGTGTAGGAGAACCTCTTTATGAGTGGCTATTTAAAAGCGGATGGTTAAGCCCATTGTGATGGAGGTGTGTAGTCCAGTGTGTAAGCAGCTCATGCTGATCGCCTATCTTTGTGTGCTGAGATTGATAAGACCTCGTTGCAAATCAACGAGGCGGCACGCAAAATGGAAGGCTCTGGACCGATTCGTGCATATCGACGCAAGGTCGCCTCTATGTTGGACAGAGGTGTGTTCGGAAAAGGGGGAGTGTACGGAAATGGCTAATATGGCAGACACGCTGATGTCTGGTTGCGACGAAGGGTATGGGCATAGAATCAACTAAAACTATTTCTTTCCCGAAGATGGCTGAAGCCATCACAGCAGCCCGTGATGATGAAACTCGGTCAACACTAAAGCGTTCACCCATACAACTTTCCAGTTCTATCTCCGAATAGAGCGAACGAATTCTCTTTCACTTTTATGATCTCACTCCTCGACAATCCCCAGACTACTGTCATCAAAAAAGGAATCCTTCGAGTCGTGCGATCATTTCCGCTACGCTTCAATGATCACACTCCTCGACGATACACAATGTCATCGGAGAAGAGAAAGAGAATTCATCTCGTCGTGCAATCATTTCCGCTACGCTTTAATGATCTCACTTCTCGATAATCCATTATCCAATGTCATCTGTAAGACCAATGACGTCGTGCAACATTTCTTTCCCGAGTATGGCTGAAGCCATTACAGGTACCCGTAACCACGAAACTCTGTCAGCACTAAAGCTTTCGCCCATTAAACTTCCAAGTTGTAGAACGAAGCCTCTTTCGCTTCAAAGACTTCCCGACAATCCACAGACTGATGACATTTTTTAAAAACAGAATCTGCCGAGTCGTGCGATCTTTTCCGCTACGCTTCAATGATTTCACTCCTCGATCATCCACAGACCACTGTCATCTGGAAAATGAATGACGTCGTGCGATCATTTCCGCTACGCTTCAATGATCGCACTCCTTTGATTTACAGACCATAGAATCGTTAGAGGTTTCAGAAGCTCGAAAATCAGCTTTTCTGACAAGTAAAACGTCCACTTCTTCGGGGATTCTTGGAAGCTGAACTGATTAAGACAATAGCTGTTGTGAAAAATTGATGACATTGCCGGTGTACTTTAATCGTCCGTGCTCTCTCGTCATGCAAACTGATTTGAAGGGAGTGCAGCGGGCTTCGAGATTCCTCTGTGAATGTCAAATCCTTTACATTATCGAGTAGGCTATCGCTGGCGTGTATAGCATGCAGCTGTCGAGAAAGTATTAACGATTGCGTAATGGAATAACATGGCTTAGATCATAAGATGACTACAAAGAATGAAGTAACAAAGAGAAATGTTGTGAGATTGAGTTCTGGAAACTATTTAAGGCGTCAAGGTGTTTGGATGGTGAGGGGGGGGGGACAGGAGTGGGGGGGGACGTCACATTTACATCCTTACATATGCTTTTTGCAGAGGAATGAATTATAGCTTCTCAGCTTACGCTTCGTCGCAAATATATCAAGGAGCGCGTTACGTTGATAGTCAATATACATCATGCCTCCGCGTCAATCGCAACAAGCAGAAGTATAGCCTCAGCACTGAACAGTTCTTTCGATACTAGAAAGGGGCATTATACCTCAGGTTGGGATATTCCCTCTGTAAGATTACAGGTGGTTTCAATGGACATAAAAGTGTAGTGTAGGTTGATAACTACAGAAAGAGGCTGTTTCAATGACCTCATAGTTGAATCAAAAATGGCAAAAAGTTGACCAAAGTGATGTAGATCCAGCACATAGATGAGCAGAAAGTAACGAATACATCAACTATCTCAAAGAAGCTAAAACACCAAGAAATCAATATCCGGGATAGGCAGACATGCCTCCTTGAGTAGGGAAGTGAACATTTTTACATGAGGCAAAAGTAGATGCAATGATTGTCTGGATGCACTCGGTAGTGTAAGTAGCTGCTTATTGAACAATATAGAAAAACATCTCTTCATTGTGTGATTGTCTCAACGAAAAACTCAGAGATGTATTCTATGGCCTGTCAATCGTTTAGCTCTTCAGAGGAGTCGGTCCAGCATTTACACTTCAAGTTTTACTGTGTCTCTTCCCCACCCTCACACCATCCTCACATCTTTTGACAAGATATATCACAATTTCCAACAATTCTACCTCAATCGACTTGAAGCTAGAAGCCATTGAAGTAAAGACACCACATTCATACGTAGTGCTCCTTCTAATCATAAGTGCCTTTTAAAGAGTACCGACTAGTACATTAAACATCTCAATCAAAAAGGCCATTTACTCCTTACAGTCAAACCACGAGAGTCTTACGCCTTAACCGCATTGAAACACTCAATTCAAAAAAATTAAACAAGCTTTGACTTTAGCTCATTGGCAAATTCTCCCAACTCTCCCATATCGGCAGAGCTTGCCGGCCAGCCGACAATGAGTCCTGTTTTTTCGTCTCTTTTTGGAATTAAATGAAAGTGCACGTGATTAACCACTTGATGCGCAATCTTACCATTGTTTTGTAGCACATTGTACCCGGGGCCATCAAGTCCCTTTACTTCCAAGTCGAGCGCCTTTACCAATTTTTTGGTCACGGGCAAAACTTCAGCAAGGAAGTCGTCTGGAATGTCGTGAAGCTTCTCACCGTGGTATTTGGGGATCACCAAAATGTGGCCCTTTGAAAGTGGCTCAATGTCGAGGAATGAGTACACCTTTGAAGTTTCGATCAATTTGAATGATGGAATCTCTCCTAAATTGTTAGCTCACAATTCCGCAGCATGCTCACCCTTGATGATTTTGCAAAAGATACAGGATGCTTCAGAAGCCATTTTACTTGTCATTGGAAAAAAAAATGATATTAAATATATATATTTATATGGGGATGGCTCAATCTGTGCTTTCGCCTCATACGTCTATTTTTTTCCAACCCTTGCTTTGGTTTTGAAGGTATTTGATGGTCAATACTCCGAAGATATTTTGTGTCGTCGTACCACTGAGTCTGTCATAGTCGAGTCTTGACTGAAAGCATGATTGGCTGACAGAAGTATTGTAGACTTGTCATCAGCCAGACAAAGTGTACGTCTGTCCACCTGATTCGTAAACTGCAACCTTTTTTGACAACACCTCCACTCAATCACGTCGGAACAATCCGGGCTCTCCTAGTGATTATACTCGATAGGTCCCAGAAGTTTTGCGGTTCACACCGGGATGTGCTAAAACAGAAAATGATTCTTGACCAACTCTGGGTAGAGATATGAGGACTAGGATGAAAGACCATAGCGTATGTCTTTTCTGTTCTCAGGCAATTCATATATTGGCCCAATGGGTGTACTTCACATGGAGAGGTGATCAGCATTATTCAGAAGTTCAGTCATCTCATCATCGACGTTGAACTTGAGAAATGAGCTAGGTTTCTTAGCACACTGACCTTGTATGTATGATGCCTCAAGATGGTGTCAGAAATGGTGGGTCTTATCGTCGTACGCGGTAATTCAAGTGAGTCCCTCCTATTGTTGTGGTGACTTGTGAAATGTGATTGACGCTAGAATCCTTTTGAAGTACCGACTAAAGTCTGGTTCAGAACGAAACTTTGGGACATACAAGTGCTGAACCGAACGGACTTGCAAGAGAAGGCAATGAACGGTAAATAAAAGATGAGCTGTTCTGAGATGCTGATTGGCAGAGCCAGAACAAGCTATCAATTATTCTGGGAAGTCAACAAGACCTACTTTCAGGCTGTTTTCAGATCCATGGTCTCGATCATTTGTCAAACACTTTTCACATCGCTATTAGAAGCATGTATATGATATCTGGGTTTCGATAAAGCAGGAAGAGAGCATCATCTCCATCATCGATATTTCGGCTTTGATAATGTGGTGACTCCGTGGGAGAACTTCCATAGCCCATGTGACAGAAGGGTCATGGCTACTTTCGAGTTGAACTGTTTCTCCTGAGCATATCTGTTCGGAGTAATTAACCATGCTTTGATCTGTCCTTGTAAGACAATCTCATCAACACCTAAAAACATTGTTGGCACAGCAGAGTGGAGACCTTTAAAGCTGACAGGTCTTTTGCAAATATCAGTAATGTCACTCTTTATAGCATGACCTAAATGCGTGAGTGCCTCGGTATTTGTTGAGAATGAATTACATAGCAAAAGGCTAATGAGATTTGAGAACAAGTTTGATTGTGAGGACGCTTTTCATGCTCAATCGAACGTTGACCAAATCTTCAAATTCCACTCCAGTGCTTGTAAATCAACAAAACACATCAACTTGATTAATTCACATTCGCCCATTCGTATCATCTTCACATAGACTTTCTCAGTACACAAACACTCAATTGATGCAATCAGTCAGTTGAGCCACAAATTGATCTTGGGGATCTATGAAGCGATCGACTCTAAGAATCTCTTCTGCTTTGCTTCAGAGAGATGGCTTACAACTCCAAGGACCATCTCTTCCGCTTCGCTTCAGAGATAATTCACTACAGAGATAATTCAAAATCCCACCATCGAGCTAAAACTCCTCAGGCCCATGCTGGTAATCATGGAAAACCCTTGCGCACCAAAGGGAAAGTAGCTCAGCGTGTAGTACAACACAGCAAACACCTCAATTGTTCCTGTGATCAGTGTGAGGATGGTGGACTTGAGAATTGTGGCACAGTAAATAGTGCTAAAAATACTTGAAAAAAACACAATAGTAAACGGTAGCCTCTCTCTTGAAATGAGGTGCTTAAAGTAGTCTACAGGGCCTTGTAAGCATCCGAATGACAGTACAAACAAAAGCGACCCTAATGTCCAGAGCATAGCAAACTTTCTTGGCTTCAACGACAAGACAGGAAACAAAAAGATGCCCAGGGTGAAGCATAGCACCGAGCCGGCAATAAATAAAAAGAACAAGCAGAGTCTTTCGAAACGGCTGAGTTTGAACCAGGATGGTTCTTGAAACGACTCGTTTTCAATATCCTGGTTCGTCAGGGGAAGCCGATTGTAGACCTCACTGTAGCCTGATGTCACGTTGTCCGAGACAGAGCTGAAAAATGACTGCGCCTTGTTTTTGAATGAGTTTTCGCCGGGCATTTTAAAGCCCCAATTTGGAAGGTTGGTTTCGTTGTTCATGGTGTGGGGATGCCCCGCAGTGACTTTTATGCCGAGTCATTTGTATAGCCAATGCCAAAGCATTTTTAGGCTAATAAATGCGGAATCATTGGTATAGCGAGTAAATGACCAGATACCCACTCACCCTCTTTGAGAGGAGGTCTCAGACTTTACGTGCGAAACTTTCCGTCTCATTATGCCAGGCATGCCTTCGCCCACACTATTCTTCTCAGCATTAGGTTTGCCCCTCCTTGAAATCATCCCATAAATCACTGGACGGCTGAGCACCCACATCGTTCGGGTTAAACTCATATTCCTGCTTCGTGTTCGTTATACCGTTAATCACATTCGTTGGTGTTGTAGAGTTGTATCCACGCGAAGCATTGGAAGAACGGTCAAACTCTTGAGGGAACCCCATCGATGGATTGTTCGCCTGCAGAGCAGAAGAGGACTCTTCGTCTTTGACATACCCTTCTGAGGGAAACTCGGCGATTTTCTCCTCCAAAAATACAATCCGGTCGTCCTGGCTTAGAAGAATCTTCTGAAGCCTGGTTATGTACTCCACAGTCTTGTTGAGGATAGCACTTTTGTTAGCCTTTGTTTCCTTGCCCTCTGTATACTCCTCAGTATCGAACAACATGCTTGGCGGAACAAGCATACCTAGTTCCTTTATTCTCTCCTTGATTAGGTCTCTCCGCCGTCTTTCAACGGCATTGTGGAACTCTCTACGACGTCGCAGCTTTTCCTCTTTTGAAAGCGGAGCCTTGGCATTCAGGTACATTCCATTCGGTGCGGCCGGCATCGAAGATGGAGAGGCTGCACCCAAATGAGATGGCTGAAGAGACGGAGACTTCAAGAAAGAGTCGCTGTAGCTATTGCCAAAGGAAGAGCCCGATAAGTCGTGATCGTTGAAACTCGAAGGAGAAGCCATTCTGTTGAACGAAGAGCCTAACAAATGGTTTGAAGAAGGTCCACTTATCGACCCTCTTTGCTGGCGTTGTTGAGAGCTGCTTCCCATTCTCGGTGGTTGAGATGGCCTCAATTTGGGAGAGAAATACGTTGAGCTTAATCGTCCGGAAAAACTTCCTCCCCTATTCATAGTGACAGAATTATTGACTATGGAGTTCTGTCTCATTTCCGAGAAATTGGGAACAGCGGCTGCCTCAAAACTGTCAAGGCTCGTTAAAAACTCGTCATCTCCCATTGTGGACGGCATAGTGTCGTGGAAATTCGCAGTGTCTTGGAAACCAATATTCTCGTCTAAATTCTCAGGAGACGTGGTTTCGCGTTCTCCAATCTCCTTACCATCGTAATGGTCCTCTGGGTTTCGAATGAGCGTGGAAAAATTGTCCAGAGGGTCAAAGTGGAAGTCAGAGTTGGAGAAATCGGTAAAGTCGTCTGGTATCGATAAACGGCTCTTGTCGTCAGGCTGCGTTTGCGAGATGCTCTCGAAAAATTGGTCGTAGTATGACTGCTCCATGGATGTAAGAGTTGTGCCTGATAGTTAGTTGAATGGGTTTTCTCTATCTACCCTTTTGCTGACGTAATCGTATGCGGGCGTGGTGTCTGGAGGCTATTGTTGTCTGCAGAATAGAATACCCTACCATTCGCTTTTCGCTGACTACGTACCCACCGTATTACTCTCTTTAAAGATACACAAAATGTCTTTCTTGCGGTTTAGGAGTAGGGGAAGAGCTGTAGACTGCTTGTGTGTAATATGTCCTCGAGCTCCATGTCACAATTAAATTGTGCTGTGAGCTGTTGTTCTTCTAACTTGTTATCATAGAGATCGACTCAACAACTCCTCTGTCAAAATTAAAGAATGTAAAGTAATGGCGACTTGTATATGCCTTGTCAAGTCCAGGTAATCACAAATGGGGTATCTCCATAGTGATTCTCAACTATCTGACTCGAGTCTCAGGTTAAAAGCTCTTCGAGGCCTCGAAACGGTTCACCTAATCACATCTAGACACACAATTACGAACATCAACATGCATTAATAATCCACCCTCAATCAGTCAATATAACAAAACTACCACCTCTCATAACCATATCCTTCTGATGTATCACAGCACATGACGAAAAACCGGAACTGAAGGAGCCTTTCTAGGCCGCCTGTTAAACATGGCAGACCTAGAGGTTTTTGGCCTTGATATTCTCACAGAAGACTCCTCGTCAACTCGTAAAGTATCCTCCAGTGTGCAAATCTGGAACCTGCCGTTATACACCTTCAGATCATGTGGTTTCTCTCCAAGGTTTCTCAGCGACCGGGACCCGTGAATTCTTTTAGAGCGCGAGCTCGTAATTGATTCGTCATCCCTGTCGCTCTTTTTCAAGCATCGTGGAAGATACTCCAAGATGCTGCTTAAAGAGGTGGACGAACGCAAACTGGGGTTTTTCGAACCAACAGAAACATTACAAGGCTCCTCCTCTTTGAAACTGCCAAAGTGAGAGAGCCGCTTCAATGCTGACATGGCTTTGGCACCACCACCCTGGTGGAAACTGCGACGGGCCCCTTTGGAGAGGACACTTCCATCCATTGCTTTTTGAGGCAAGAGGTAAACGGCTAAGCCTACTTTTCAAGCTCTGTGAAAACCACCGCTTATGTATGCATTCATTTTGATGTATTATTCTACACGTTACGATCAATCATCAAAGTTGACGTATCGCACTCAATAGAAAAAAAGACGTGCGCCAACCAATGCCTTAATATGGCATACGCTTTGGATAACAGACCGCGAGAAGAGCGTGATTTCAAAGAGTTTTACGCGGATCTCGATGAGAATGAGCCCCTGCCGATGTTTGTGCAGTTGGGCGGAACCGAGAGGTCTATTGTTGGCAACTCACAGCACATGCGTGCAGAGAGCGAAATTAAGGGGACCGCATCCTTCCGTGAGATACATTCTGTAGACGCGTCATCGCACAAGGTTCCTAAAAATATGGTTCAGTTTGGCTATGTGAATAGCAAAAGCAAACAGTCGCTTACATACTCGAAAAGTGCAATCTCTAGTGGCCTTGTGGAAAATGATCTCTTGTCAAACGACAAGTTCCAGGTTCTCTACGATATGGACGAGCAGGACCTCTACTATCTGAGTGCAATGAACCAAGACAGACGGGCCAGAAACCTCAATGAGATATCAGGAGAGCTGCTGGAGGTGATGATGACTTTTCTAGAGATACAATGGTACCATTTGGAAAAGTGCCTTCCTCCAAAGACCAAAAACAAGTCTCTGGACAGCCAGGAAATGATACAGCAGGTTACTAAAGAGTTTTTGATTTACGGGTCCGATGACGCTACGGGCAACACCGGGGAGGAAGAACAGTGCTGTGCTGTATGCTATGAAAGCGAGTGCGATAACTCCAATGCTATTATCTTTTGCGACGGATGCGATATTGCCGTCCACCAGGAGTGCTATGGAGTAGCGTTTATACCGGAAGGGTCGTGGCTTTGTAGACGGTGTCTTATAACGAGAAATCAGAAACAGCGATGTCTTTTCTGTCCCAGTACCACTGGGGCTTTCAAGCAATGCGATAACGGGTTTTGGGGTCACGTGCTGTGCTGTTTGTGGATAAGCGAACTGTATTTCGCCAACCCGATTTATATGGAACCCATAGAGGGACTCACATCTGTTCCCAAAAGCCGATGGAAACTGCAGTGCTACATATGCAGACAAAAAGTGGGGGCTTGCATACAGTGCTGCAACAAGAACTGCTTTACAGCGTATCATGTCACGTGTGCTCGGCGATCGGAGTTGTACCTGGGGATGGAGCATGGAGTTCAAGGGGCACTCAACGATGCAAGTTCCTTAGTGAGCTACTGCGACAGACACTGTTCTGCTGATTGGGTCGAAAGACACGATGTCAAGAGCGGAGTGGAAAAGACAAGACTGTACTTTGCCACGGTGGGGGATATCAGTAATAAGAGTAAGGAGATCAAGTTGAAGCTTTCCCGGTCGAAAAAGGAAAACTTGAAAAAGAACAAAAACAATTTTTTCCAATGGAAAACGAAAAACGACACCCCAATAGCTCCAGAGCTTTTCGCTACTCGGATGAAGGACTTTTTCCAGAGTCGTCATGTGAAGATAGACAATGCCAGTGAGGCTGTGTATGAGCTTTGTGCTTATTGGTCTTTGAAGCGAGAGCTTAAAAAGGGTGCGCCTTTGATTAAAAGACTGGACACCACGCCGTATGGTGTTTTACGAGACGATGAATTGAGTGAACGGTTTGAGTCGCTGGATGTGCTGAGTAATGACGTTTCCAAGTTGCTTGAAATGGCCACCCTTTGCGAAAAGAGGGCAAAGGTGTGTTATGACATTAGCAAGAGAAAGCTCAAGTCTATGGATCTTGTGTACTTTCCTCAAGCTTTTATCGTGCGGGGACTTACTGATAAGTTGGTTAAACTCGATAAGGGTGCGGTGATGCGACTGGGTGGGAAGGCAGCCGATCTGTTTCGGGATCTGGTGAAGCGAGCTTTTGAAAATCGGTTCACCAGTGTAAGTGCGTTTATGGACCATTACGACAATGTGTGTGTTCAGTTAAGCGTGTCCGCAAAGACAAACTCTGCTGTGCGGAATACGCTGAAGAGGTGGAAAAGAGAGAGGGCTGTGTTTGAGAAGGCTTGTAGTTTCAAGGCGGGCCCTCACTATGCGAGTGTGTTGGAGAGGGAGTTTGCTATTGAAGGGCTCGATGTTCAGGCTCGACGGTGGGAGGGTCAGGATGTGGCTGCAGAGTTGACCGATGTTGAGGAGTTGAGTAAAGATACAGAGGGTGTAAGTGAGAAGATGAGTGAAAAGATGGAGAGTGGAAACAAGCCGGTGACGCGAAAGGTGAGTCAAACGGCAGGTCGCAATAAAGTGAGTAAAGAGAATTTCGTTGAAAGGAAATTGCGAACCTCAACTTTTGAAGAAAAAGAAGGGGCCGTGAGCGAAAGACTCACTCGAAGGGCAGCACACACAGCCAATCAAGCCAATGGGAACAGAACCAAGATGTTGAACGGTGTAAAGAATCCACCGAAAAGGGATGCCACTATGAAGAAACCAAAAAAATCTGTGAAAGCGAGGAAGTCGGTGCGTAGACCGGAAACGCCGAAAAAGGTGACAAAAAATGCGACAAAAAAGCCGGCACAGAAAGTGGAAAAGCCTAAAAGAGCGACAAAATACTCCCGACAAGAGAAGGAGAAAGTAGACTCCAAGCCTCAAACGGCCAAAAAGAAGGTGAAGAGTATAAAGATGAAACAACAGACACCAAGCCAGAGAAACGTCATGCCATTGGAAAGGGAAAAGAGGAAACCAGAAACTATTTTACCCACACGTTTCTCCAAGCGGTTGAGATCATCTTAGTTGAGGCGACAAAGTGAGCTCGTACAACTCATCTCTGAAGCGAAGCGGAAGAGATAACCTGTTCATTGGATGAGTGACGGGAGCTGCAAGAATGGGCGAATGCATTGTTTTGAAGGACGACATCAAGATCATACTCCCAAAGCACGGCAACAGGTTTTTCGCCAATCTCGAGCTTTGGATTTACCTATTCAAAACCACGGCTTTTTTGCATATGAGCGACAAAAAGTTTGATGCCTGTAATAATGTCCGACGAAAGATGTGTTAAGTAGTATGGTCACTAAGATAGGACTCACTCAGCGTCATGAAGGCTATACAATTAATACGGCATGCATGAGCTATATGCACCTTTATGCACCTCCTTCATATGGAATAAGTTTGGCAGAAACAGCTTCTAGATGGTCCAATTAGCCTTTCGCCCCTATATCCAAATTCGACGATTGGTTTTGACCATCATCTCAAGATGTTGCATCGCTGGCCTCAAAATTAAAAGATAAAAAATACGCAGCTATAAATATAAGGGAAAATATCAAAAATGGCACAGTTTTCGCGGCAAAATATCAAAAATAGCAGATGCATGGCATTATGCACAATCTTGCATGAAAAGGTATATTAGCTGCATGGTGTTGCATACATTACACGTACAAAGGCTTCCTACATGTTAATTATACTTGCTTTTCAAATGAGTTCCATCCATGGTAATCAGTGGCCGACACCATTTGAATCTTTGATAGAAGCAGCGTACGCTATGAAGATACGAGAGAACCTCTGTCCATCTTGTTCCACAATAGCTGTACTTCCAGGGTTGTGTTCCTCGAGTTTCCGACAATAGGTTTTGAGGAACGAGTACGATTCCCTTTCGTCACCATCTACAACTGTTTTGCAGTTTCTTTCGCTCTCCAAGCAACCAGATAGTTGATTGATACATTCTCATTTCTACATATGTCACTCACGATTTCGGAAGGCGAGTATCTAGGAGTATCCTTAAGTCTGCCGATAATCTGCTCGGCAACCCAGTTTTGTCCTGCTTCTTTGTTTTTTGAGCTATTCAAGTATCCGCATGTGTGATTCGAAGAAAACTGCCTGATAACGAAAGAAGAAGAACTATGCTTTGCTAATGTAGCATAGAGTCTCCAATGACAGCTCTTGTCTTTGCACCGTACAATGTAACGCTCTTTATTAGAGTACTGTACCCACATTTCAAAATGATTCTCGATAGCCAAGGATTGGACAGCTTGAATAAGAGTTTTCTTGTCGTAAAATTCCTGGTACTGCTTGATCTCCTGCATAACGAAATGAAGGCCTTGAGCTCCTCTTGAGGAGCTGTCTTTTATCAATGACCCCAGTGAGACGCGGTAAACTGCATGGTGAGGGCTTCTTTACGTGCCTCAATGCAAGATCGTGCATAATGCCATGCATCTGCTATTTTTGATATTTTGCCGCGAAAACTGTGCCATTTTTGATATTTTCCCTATGGATCCACCTTGAAGGGAAATCGCATTACTTCTCGGTCAGACTAGCTACATAGACACCCAGCAAAGCGGATGGCTAGAGGCTCTGTGAATTATGTTTCAAGGCGCTATGAAATTATCGAGGATAACAATCTAGAACCCTCTTCTACAGCTGCAATTTTTCGCGAGATCAAAACCACACATCTCACAGAGTAGCCCTTGATCTTATCATCAAGATTTTTGGGAGGTTGCTGTCTAGATCGCGATCTTGGTGAATACTGTTGACTTTGCTTCTCCATACAACATATCTAATTCACAACTTATTTATTCACGCTTCTATTTTTCTACTTCTTTTGAACACTTTCAGAACATTCTGCACATATCATTCCAAAACATTTTAGATCAGACCCTTGATGCACGTCTATGCACCACATGCATTTTTCATGCCGAATGCCCAAAGAAAAACTGCTTAGCACCTGTCTGAGCCATTGCGTAGAAGCAGTCTACAGCTTGACAAAGTCCACCGCATCACTGTTTTCGAGTACTGGTTGAGACCGACTCTTAGGTCAGTCACTTTAGTTAGATAGTTATTTGCGACAAAGGTTTAACTGTAGAGTGATAGTTGCATTTGGACCGTGTTTTTAATAATGTGTTAAAACCGTGTTCTATGTATGAAAACTGTATCATAACAAAAATCCTTGATCTCTTTCTTGCTTATTTTCCGTTAGACTTTTCTGTGTTGTAGTCCCTTAAAACCACCTTTCTCAAAACGCTATAGGCTCCAACATGATAAGTTTCACGTGGAAGATTCAACAAGGAGTCGAAAACACCATCATTATCTCGTAGACTAAAATCCGGGATTAACACACAATTAGATCGGGGTGCCGGAGCCCGTATGATTGCCTTACAGCGAGCAGTTCCTTCCCCAACCTCTAGGTCCTACAGAACTGAGACTACCCGAAGTGAGTGCTCTTTTGCTGATGCACCATCTCAAAACCTCCTCCTTCCCTTCTACTAACTCACTTTTCATTTCGGAGAGGTAGTATTTCAGCCTCGTTTAAGGGTCGTCAGATCCGGATCTAGATCCGGGAAGCCTTTTTCGATCCGGATCGCTTGCGAACCGGGATCGATTCGACACATTTGAGAAAGAATATATAATACAGTCTAGTTTAGTAAATTTTTCGAGAAAAGTCAAAAAGCCCTCTTAAATGGCCCTAGTATGTACTTTAAGTCCTCAAAATTTTTTTTTTCTTCAGATTCAACGAAGTTTACCCTTTTACCGAGAATAATCGACCTGAAAATAAAGTAAAATTTCTGGAAATCGAACCCCAGGCCGCATCGGATCGATTCGACGATCCGGCCTCTGGATCGCGATCCTGGTTCGCAAGGATCGCGATCCAACATATGCTAATCGATCCTATGACAGCGGTCGATCCGGGAAAATAATCGATCCGATCCGCCGGATCTGACGACCCTTAGCCTCGTTCATCTCTCGCTTAAGTACTACTTGCCATAAAGACATCTGCAATGTGCAATGAACACTTTCCGGGATCGCATATTCGCGGATATGGTTCATGACTTGGCTGCCATCAAGAGAGGACTCAGCATAAGTTCAATAATGCGAACAATATCCTGGTCCACCTCTTGAGCTTTGAAGGATTTTAGATGAGCTGACCCCTATTGAGAAACTGTTTATCCTTTTTTTGACTGTGTGGCTAAACACAGGGGCAATGTCATCAATTTTTCAAAATTTAGCTCCTCTGGGCTACTCTTACCTTTATTGCCTCAAGAGGTGACCATGCTACTGTAAGGGGAAAATGTAGTTAAGACTCACAAAACTCTTTGATTCCGTCCTCCTGCAAGTCTTGTGCAGCGATGTTACCATGAAATCCTGCTACTTGAGGCTATGGTTTCCAAGTCTTTTCCGGAGAGTGATTCTCGGTACTTGATCCCATTCTGATCCTTCTTTTTCTTGACCATTCACGGATCCGAGACTAATACGGCAGCTTCCATAATCGCTCTGAGGTTCTGACACAACCTCCTTTCAGATCATGTTTTCGAAATCGTACATCAGCTGCTGATAAAACGGGTACTATGGGCACTAAGATATATTCGGACTCACTCTAAGTAATGAGAGATATATATAGTCTAGCGTGCATGAACGATATGCATCTTCATGCACTTAATGTCACGTGAGCTTTATATAGAACCTGAGTTCTAACAGCTGCCTATGGACGTTTCTTACAAAACACCAATACCATGAATATAAGTCCATATAAAGAAGTGCGATTATTTCCGCTTCGCTTCAATGATCGCACGCCGTCCACTTTTAACCATTCCATAGGACCTCATCGCCTCCTTGGTAGTAGTGCATCTCTTTGTTTCTTCCTATCGAGTGAGCTATTCTACTGGACCGCAGATAGACTTTGGCTTTATGACGTACGTGGGATCAATGAAGCTTTTTACTGATGACACTGGTCTGTGGCTTATCATCGAGCGTGACTTACAGTGAGAAGTACGAGAGACTGATGAATTTAGCTCATTAGATGTTTTCTCCCTCTTGGTGTTTCGTTCACTTCTTACACCACGTCCATACATTCGTGCATTCAGAAACTCTTTAGTCTCTGCCATATTTACTAATAAGTGATACTTGGTTCTTGAGATTCTTGTGAGAGATACGACTATATATTGATAAATATTCCTGTTAATTCCAGGGTTCCTTCTTTGTGGCATTTAGCGGGTGTTAAACTTCGTTATTCACTATATCAAATATATGAATCTAGTTCCTTTTCCTAGGTCTAGATGTTAATCGATTCTCGATTATCCTTTAGTGCGCATCGCACTCCCTTTATACCTACCTAGTTCAACAGCTGCCATTTCCTCCTTTCCAATAAAGTGCTAAGATCAGCGCTCAACAGAGCCTGGTCTGCACAGATCGCCATACTGGCTATAAGCTTAACGCCATCATGTACGTCGCCTATTGGTAACGGATATTGGTCCGCCTCGCTGTATTAGCAAGTGTCTAGGTCTTATCCATCCTTACGAATGGGCGATCCCCATAGAGATATAGCCTCTACTCAAACAATCAGATATATCGTCTTTCGAACCAGTGCTTCGACACAAAGTTCACCCGCAGGAGGTTTGAGTTGTACAAAGCAACCTCAGGCTCTTCGGCCTCTGAGGGCGGTCGTATAAACCTTTCAAGAACCCTTTCAAGAACCCTTTCAAAAACCCTCTTCGCATTGCCCTAAGGTTTATGCGGTCTACTACATTATGCATCCGTTGCATTCATACAGTGGAGCAGATCATACAATGGACTTATGCGACATTAAAGAGTCCCGATAGATTCTCAGATCAGACTCTCTCATAAAATAGCTGTGTGCTACTTATATATGGAAGCTGGCATGAGTACCTTGTTAACTTCCGATCCAGTAGTACTGGATCCTGAACTGGTATATGGTATAAGCTGTAAATCAGTAGTATAATGAATATGGCAGTCACGGTGATGTCTGGTTGCGACGAAGTTTATGGGCATAGAACCAACTAAAACTAATTTTTTCCCGAGTATGGCTGAAGCCATCACAGCAGCCCGTAATCATGAAACCCGGTCAACACTGAAGCGTTCATTAAACTTTCAAGTTGTAGAACGAAGCCTCTTTCGCTTCAATGACTTCCCGACAATGCACAGACTAATGACATTTTTTAAAAACAGAATCTGTCGAGTCGTGCGATCATTTCCGCTACGTCTACGCTGCAATGATCGCACTCCTATGATTTACAGACCATAAAATCGTTAAAGGTTTCAGAAGCTCCAAAATCAGATTTTCTGACAAGTAAAACGTCCACTTCTTCGGGGATTCTGGGAAGCTGAACTGATTAAGGCGATAGTTGTTGTGAAAAATTAATGACATTGCCGGTATAATTTAGTCGTCCGTGCTCTCTTGTCATGCAAACTGTTTTAAAGGGAGTGCAACGGGCTTTGAGATTCCTCTGCGAATGTCAAATCCTTTACATTATCGAGTAGGCTATCGCTGGCGTGTATAGCATGCAGCTGTCGAGAAAGTATAAACGATTGCGTAATGAAATAACATGGCTTATATCATAGGATGACTACAAAGAATGAAGTAACAAAGAAAAATGTTGTGAGATTGAGTTCTGGAAACTATTCAAGGCGCCAAGGTGTATGGATGGTGGGGGGGACAGAATCAAGGGGGACGTCACATTTACATCCTTACATATGCTTT
>JAJLWQ010000029.1:860-23658 GCA_030570875.1 Citeromyces matritensis
TGCAAAATCTTCCCCCCCCCCCCACGCAAATCATCGGGTGAGGTATGACAAGCACCGCGGGGATTTGTAGTCGCTAGGCTTTTGAGCCTGATCATAGTCAAGGAGACAAAATAGTGTGAAGGAGCATAAGCACGTGATCAGATCTCGGTAGGTAGGATATGACTATATTTGGATGTTGTAAGTCTGCATTTGAAAAGAGAAATAATTTGGGGCAGCGCTTATACCGATTCAACCTGTATTTAGTTACACAAAAGTAGACATTCTTAGTAAATTGTTTCCATCATCAGCCACTCCATGTGGTCAAGAAATTCACAAGACACGGTTTCGTTATCCGAACCTACAATGTTTTGAACCATACTGAGTAGTAGAGGACTTGTTGATTTCTTATTTTTATCTATGTATGACCAGACAAAAAACCTGCCTCCAAACTCCAGTTGAAATCATCAAATTTCTAGGCTTTTTTTCGAGAAGCGTATGTAGCAGCTCAGATAAGTTGAATCGATTGATCAGGTAACTGCATGCAAACAGACACGCTAAAGCTATCATCTTCTGCGGCAATGCAAGATTGAGTCAATTCGCCAGCATTTATATTCGCTTCATAGAGTCTAACTTTGTGAGCCATGCGAAAAACTCACTACATGAAAAACTACTACTCAATAAGCTCCTCAGTCGAGACATCTACAAATAATCTCAGTTGGCTAAAGGGAACACGTTTTCTCGAAAGTATAGATTACGCGAAGCGGTTTCAGTCGAGGCTCTCTGATGCTGTTGTACTTGAATCACGTCGTAGTATATACAATTTCTGTGACTGACTGAAAGCGACCAGCTGTCAGCAAGTCCAGTATAGCGCAAACAAATTGATCTCGCTTCTCTTCCGCTTCGCTTCAGAGATAAACAATATATATCCCACCAATATATATACTCCCACCACCAATGTCTAAATTCCGTTCTGCATCTTCATCTTCAATCAACCCGATATCGCGAACTCCAAGTGGGCCGCTTTATGCTGCTCCGCTGTCCATGAACAAGCGGGTAACTGTGGAGGACTCGTTGTACTATGTGTGTCTCAATCTACAGAGGCGTATGGAACAAGTGCCTGGGATGAAAGCTTATTTGAACCTAGCGCGGGCGGCTGCTGAAAGAGAATCCGAGATGCAAGTTTTGAGCGTTTCCGCAGAACAGCAAAATCTCTATAGATGGCATAGATCGAGTGACTCGAGTGAAAAGACAACATCAGAAGATCGAAAAGCAAAATGGCCAACTTTCTCATTGGGAATATTACCTGCACAGGTATCGTGTGATCCTGTTACTATGATTGTAGAACTATTTCAATTGGGGAACCCCTTGTGCTGTTTGTTTAACAACATCAAGCCAGAAAAGGCCATAACCATAGTTTCGTCAAATGAAGTCAAAATGCGTAAAAAGGCGGTTTACGACTTTGTCAATTATTGCAAGATGTACTTGGACATAAACGACGAAGATCTGTTCACTGTGACTGATGTTTTTACGAATACCACTGAAAACCTATTGCAGGTGATCAAGTGTGTAAATCGTGTACTTGACCTGGACCCGAGGGTTGCAAAAAACTTTAAACCAAATCAGGATCTCGATACTGATCCGCGGTCAAAAGTGGTGAGGGAAATAATCGAAACGGAACGCAAGTATGTTTCTGATCTTGAAACCCTTTTACAGTATCGAAAAGAGCTGCTGAAGAGTGAAATGGTCACTTCAGAAACCATAAATATACTTTTCCCTAGTGTCAACGAGATTGTGGATGCTCAAAGACGATTTTTGGTCGGTTTAGAGTGCAATGGTCAAGTTCCCCATCGATTCCAAAGAATCGGGTCGGTCTTTTTGCATGGAGCGTCTACGTATTTTGAAAAGTATGAGGCGTGGTCAACGGGTCATGCAGCGGCAATCAAATGTATAGAAAAGGAAGTTGCGAATTTGGACCGCTCGTCTCAGCTTATTTCTGCTAATCACGAACTCCAGTCCTTCCTGATAAAACCCGTTCAAAGGTTATGCAAATATCCGCTTTTGTTTGCGGAGCTACTCAAGTACACCGAACCATCTTGGCCGAATTATAACGAGCTTCAAAAGGCGCTGAGCGCCTCCAAAGACGTTGCAGCTTCTGTGAATGAGGCTCAACGCAGAGCTGAAAACGCTGTCCTGATTGACGAACTGCATTCAAGAGTCCTCGACTGGCGTAATTACAATGTGTATAATTTCGGTCAGTTGTACCATCATAATATTCTCGGGGTGAGGGATATGGACACTGAAAGAGAGTTCCACGTGTACCTTTTTGAGCACATAATCTTCTTTTTTAAAGAGGCGTCAACTAAAAAAAGTTTCAAAAAGAGAATCTCGCAAAATGCTTTAGAACTAAAGGGAAGAATCAACGTGGATGCTATAAGCGACATTTCTCGCGAAAACTCTCCTGGCTACTGGTTGTCAATTCGGTTCTGGTCTCAAAGAGAGTCAGGACGGTTTGTTATGCGGTTCAAAACGGATGAGTCAAGAGCTCAATGGGAAACTGCGCTTCAATCCTTGGTTCGAAGAAACTCTCTTAAAATGTCTCCTACAAGTTTCCCCAGTCTAGGTGAGCTCTCACAACGGTCCTCTATAGATTCATCCCGATCTTCCCTCACTTCTTTGCATGACAAGTTTAGCCGCAAGTCCTCGGTTGATGAGAAGAAACGGTCCGTCTCGTCTCCTGCATCTGTCAGTCAGCACAGCGGATCGTCTCTCGTATTTGGAGGGGCAAAGAAGCACAACTCTTTGATCCTCCAGGTGAACATACGGCTAAGCTACGCCAATGAAAACTGTCATCTTTCAGTTTCTCCCAACATAAACTTTACGGATCTGAAGACTACCCTCATCATGCGGCTGCGCCATCTGATGGGATCGCAAGTACCGGAGAGTCCAGATAGTTACAAACTAAAGTACCAAGACGAGGATGGCGATTTTGTCAGGTTTGGCAATAATAATGACTGGAATATGGCGCTCGAGATGTTGGAGGATATTAAAGATGAGGAAGAGAGGTTGTTGATTGTGAAAGCTGTCTTGTGAGGTGAGAATGCCTTTTCTGAAAGTCACGACTACACTAGTCTGTTGAAGGTGTTTTAATCGGCGAACTTTCTCCTTGAAAGAGTAGTTTGAAGGATTACTTTGGAGGCAAGAATCAAGAATGGGAGCATTCGTGCAGTTTTGCATCAGAGGATTTTCATGCCTGGGATTGTGGGTGGTGCCGAGAGTGACAAGGTGGTTGTCTTTTACAGCTGATTTGTATTCTTCGGTATCGCTTCCACCAAAGCCCCATGAGCTCATTTGATGAGCACTGTCAGCATTCCATGGCGTTTTTATTGAGCTTTATTACCATTCCAATACAAAGTAAAAATGCTAAAGAGCCAATAACGGGTTACTGTTCTGTATCGGTTAATTTGAACTGGCATTATAAGCTTGATTTTTTACACATTTGATCTTCTTTGAGAAATATACCGCAATTTCCTTAAAGAGTAAGATTACATGACAGGCCTGCATAAAATTCTCAAAGTATATCATGCACAGTGTACCTGCATTACATGTGCACCGTGCCTTCTCGTACGATTCGCCTGCATGGTTTATGTATGTACCTTCACACGTGAGATAAGAGAGGGAGCACATCAAATGAGGTATATGTTTCAAAAAAATCAAAAAGGTCCATGTATCCAACCCTTTCGCTTGGCTGATGGTGATTTTGGACCGTGTGGTTTTCTTAGTCTGGTGATCACCTGTTTGAATGCACTCTATAATGGAGCAAATGGCTGTGCGACCAGATATAAGCAAGGTTCCATTCTTGGTTGTTATGATAGCACTTTGTCAAACGCATACAGGAGAATACTTTTTCTGGTTGTTCTCTCTAACGATGTGACTCGAAAAAAATCCACCCTGAACCTCTTTTGCCTGTGCTCTCTGCATCTCAACCGTTCTTTTTTTTGTCGATCCATCTATTACCGTACTGAGCTAGTTATGATCTAATTACAAGTGGCTCAATTGTTTCAAGTGTATGTGTAAATGGGACATATGCCTGGATAGGTGTAATGCTTCAAGGGATGGCTGAAGTAGGGTATTATAGCTATGATGAGGATTTGAGCTCATCAATATTGTGTAAGTTTTTACCGTTTCGAGATCGTAGAGATGATGCATACGCACATCCTATAACAATGAACTAAAGGGCAGTTAAATTATTCAATGGTTAGCTTTCTCTATACAACCATTTTGTTTTCGCTTGAATCGTGCAGGGCCGCTTAATCGAGGAAATTTTTGATATAATTTTTTCATGTTTCTATATATAAGAGCTGCATGACAAGAATGACTCTGACTTTTTCTCATGATAGATCACGTAATCGAAAAGCCAGGAAATTGAACTACAAAAACTAAAAGTTCTTTGCGCATACTAGCGGAGACAATGCTGGCTTCTGTAGCAATGCCCCAGTGGATAAATTATCGACATTACAATAGATGTCTTCCGCGAGATCGGTATAGTGAAAACACTCACAAGACCTCAACAGCTTATAATTCTCAAAGGGGCTATTAAGTAGTTGAATTATTAAATTCTCAAAGCGTCCCAAGTTTTATCGGCAAGATAGTCTCATTTTATACTTCAGTAGCTCACTCTCCTTCCACATATGAAATTTATCAGAAAGTCATAAACTTATCGACGTAAAGTAACTCTTTTCAAAGCAGAACAACACAGGAACTAGCACTCGCGAGGGAACCAACTGATGCTTACAATTAGCCGGTGGTGATTGGGCGATCCTTGCACCTTGATTTTTTTCCAGAACCTGAAAAAGTTACATGATCAAGCAGCTATTTACGCCTTTTAGAGCTATTCGACCTTGTTCTGGCCTTAGAAGGCTCCCTCTTCAGCGGAGGCTCATCTCTATGGAAAAAAAGTTTTCGGAAATGACGTTGGAGCAGCAGGAATTGCTCAAGAGCGAGCGTCCTGAAGACGAGGTGGACGTGTGTATCGTTGGAGGAGGTCCTGCCGGGTTGGCAACGGCCATTCGTTTAAAACAGCTGGATAAAAACGATTTGAGGGTTGTAGTATTGGAGAAAGCACCAGATATGGGATCTCACATTGTGAGTGGTGCTATTCTAGAACCAAGAGCGTTAAGAGAACTCTTCCCGCAGTCTGAATTTTACGCAAAGGATGGAAGCGGAATTCCGTTGCCTGAAGAGATGGCAACGTTGGTTAACAAAGAATCGATGCTCTATCTTTTCAACAAAAAATCTGTGCCCCTCCCAGAGCCTCCAATGATGAAGAATAAGGGGAAAAATTATATAGTATCTTTAAGCGAAGTGACTAAATACCTTGCGGAAAAGGCTGAAGAAATGGGAGTTGAAATCTACCCTTCAATTTCCGTTTCTGAGCTCTTGTTCAACGACATGGACCAAGTGACCGGTGTAGCCACCAAGGATATGGGCGTGTCACGTGACGGTACTCCACGTGAAGAGTTTGAAAGGGGGATGGCCTTTAAGGCTAGAGTAACCGTTCTTGCAGAAGGGTGTCATGGGTCACTTTCCAAAAAGGCCATCAAAAAGTACAATCTTCGTGAGCACTCGCAGAACCAGACCTATGGACTGGGTATAAAGGAGGTTTGGGAAGTGTCACCAGAGAAGTTTAAAAAAGGTTTTGCGGCACATACCGTGGGTCACCCACTGAGTATGGATACCTACGGTGGAGGGTTTCAGTACCATTTTGGAGATGGCTTTGTCACCGTAGGGCTTGTCATAGGTCTGGACTATGCCAATCCGTGGATTTCTCCGTATCAGGAATTCCAAAAAATGAAGCACCATCCTTTCTACGCAGACGTGTTGAAAGGAGGAAAGTGCATTTCGTACGCAGCCCGCGCTTTGAACGAGGGAGGATGGCAATCCGTACCGCGACTCTGGTTCCCCGGCGGTGTGCTTGTAGGATGTTCTGCTGGGTTTTTAAACGTTCCCAAGATCAAAGGGTCTCATACTGCGATGAAGTCAGGAATGCTCGCAGCAGAGGCTATAATGGAGAGTCTAGAATCGTCAGATGAAGCAATTGAGTTAAAGTCGTATCAGGACAAGTACGAAAAGTCTTGGATTCAAGAGGAGCTCTACAGCGTGAGAAACGTGAGACCTTCTTTCAACTCGCCTTTGAAGCAAATGGGAGGACTGGCCTTTTCTGGACTTGCCACCATGATCACCAAGGGTAAGGAGCCTTTCACCTTGAAGCACCACAAAGATTACGCAACCGCAGACGCATCTGCTTACAAAAAGATAACGTACCCCAAACCGGACAACGAGATCTCCTTTGACCTTTTGACCTCTGTGTCCAGAACAGGAACCTACCACCAGGAAGACGAGCCAAACCATCTGCGTGTTCCTAACCAGGACCTTGAGGCACACGCACAACAGGCGTATCCCAGATGGCAGGGAATAGAACAGCGGTTCTGTCCTGCTGGAGTGTACGAGTACGTTGAGGACAAGGCTTCACCGCTGGGGGTCAAGTTCCAGATCAACTCGCAGAACTGCATCCACTGCAAAACCTGTGATATCAAAGTACCGACACAGGATATTGACTGGACGGTACCAGAGGGAGGAGATGGTCCCAAGTACCAAATGACATGATCAAACAAAGTGTACACTATGACTCATGCAATGAAAATATTAATCGTACATATTTTATTTATAAAAGCGAATCCAAGTCCGCTAGCGACATCTCCTCTGGAGTGCGAATGTCGTGAGTGAAAAAGCCGGACCTCAAAGTCTCAAGCCACTTGGCACTTAAAATGATTCCGGCAGTCATGCCTTTGCCCTCTGCAGTAAAAGCATGCATCACTGCAGCTCTCAATGCAGAGTTGGATAGCTCCGATATGCGCGGTGCTGCAGCTGCCGCGGTCACGTGATTCTTGGAGCTCAAAGCGGACATGGACTTTGATCTTTTCTTAACAGGTTCATCGTCTTCACTTTGTTCGCTTTCCTCACTGTCGATCTGCACGCTGCGAAGACTGGCCGTTACAGGAGCACACGAGTAAGGAATAGCAGAGAGATGATCAACGGTGTCCATAAAAGGTCTCTTTCCGTCAAACATGGTAGATCTTCTGGCACGCGGCACAAGGCTATCGTCATCTTCGTCCTTGACTTGTGCATGCAAAAAGAAATCTTTGGTGAGAATGCCACGGTATACATAAACCATTCTCTTGGGCGATGCATCGGCCCAGTCTCTGGACATGGCGTAAACCAATGATCTTTCGCCCTTTTCCACTCTCTTGACATATGCGTTGAGCTTAGCAGAAACCAAGTTGGACGTTTTCGTCGATAATTTAGCCATATCTGGATGTCTCTCCGACATAACATCGCATATCTGTTTTACGGTCATTCCTTTACCCTTAGGGTCTAGATCGTAGAGGATCTCAAAGATGGCGAAAAGAACATCGTCGTCTAAAGAATTGTGCGGCTCGGGTCTAGGCCTTTCGCCCGTTACAGGTATGGTTGTCGAGATGCCTGTTGCTACTGCTGTGCGAGGAGGTCTTTCATCTCTTTTTTTATACTCTCTTTTGATGGATATTGAGCCCGACGACAGGGAAGATGGCGATGTAGAACGCTCAAATTTGGGAGATAAAGATCCTTCAGAGGTGCCTGCACCTGATTCGAAATCAGCCATATTAGAACCTTTTCTTTTCTTTCGAAATTTAAGCACAAGCGGGAACTAACAAGGATATTTAACTTAATAAATATACCTCGGCTATCTGGGAAGAATTGAAAATACGTTACACCCCTTTTAGAGCCTTATTGGTCAGAGATCTTGAAAAAGAATATACATACAATAAGAGATGTGCAAAGTTGCAGTGGGGTTACACTGTGTGTTTTGATGAAAAAAACAAAAAGGTCGTGCGCAGACAAAGAGTCCTTGTAGGAAAAGCAGTCACAATGCATTATCGTATGCGAGATTATGCATTAGAATGTTCCTGCGCATGCCGGCATGCAAGTGAAGTTCTAAGGGAATCTTCGGCCCAGTACTCGTCCAAGTAGAGTTTTTCTTCTGTGGACCCATTTGGCGGAGCAAACCAATAGTTAAGTGCCATGTGAACGTCTCCAAACGACGTCACCTCGTGGAACCATCCACTTGGAAGGTACAGCATCTGTCCTGGGGTGATCTGTACGGTGATTCGATTAGCACTCAAAAGTTTGGGTACGTTGGTCTTTGCATACTTTTCCACTTTTGCCCTTGTATCCAGATCCATCTCGTCCATATGCAAAACGGCAGGAGGAGCTTTAGAAAAGGAAACTGGGTCGCCCGAATGAGGGGTCACGTGCTCGTTTTCTATGACTCTTTCCAGAGTCTGTCTTTCTGACTCGGTCACTTGCATGGTTTCACATTTCCACTTGGCCACTTCTGCTATTATGGCTCCATCAGATCGCACTTTTCTCCATGAGTCGTCCTTGTAGTCTATGATTCCCGAATCGTAAACCTTAGAAACCTCTCCCACAGTGTACATCGAATCTACATCGAACGGTGAGTACAGTGTGAACCGTTTGGATCCTTTCAAAGGGATGTAGAGGTTATCCGAGTGATCGTGGTGTAGTCCAGACGAAGTTCCCAATCCTGGAACTTGGCGTCCCAAAGCGAGATCTGTTTGTTCTGTATCAATACGAAACAAGTCTGCAGTTGCGTGTCCCATCCATAGGTTCACCTGCTGAGAAATAAGTCCTTTCAAAAGCCGGGGAGTTTTGCCGAGTTGTAAGGAATTGGTGAGCGGCCCAGGCAAGAGCTGTTTAATACGGGTATGGGCCTCTTCAAGGTAGAGCGGACCAGCTGCCGTTTCATCTATGGGTTCTTCTTCATCCTCCTCATAGTCGTCGTGTAGTTGAGAAATGTCAATGGGAGATGACAAGTGGAGGGTTTGTCCTTTTTCTTCTTCGTTTTCCTCTTCTTCTTCTGATTCTTCATCTTCGTCATCGTCTTCACATTCCTCCTCCTCATGGTCACTATACTGAGTAGTCAAATACAAATCCTCACCTTGTTTGAATCTATCCACCAACTCTTGAAGTGTCATTTTGATCCTTTTGGATCCCGTTCCAAAACCACCCTGGTCCTTCCGCTCCACCAGAAGCTCCTCGTCATAATCAAGATTATCCACCAAATTTTCCAAGCGAAAAAAGTCCATATCAACTTCCGGAACTACCCCTTCAATCAAACAGGGCCTTCGGGGGAGAACATACCTCTCGAAAAACTCTCTCCGATCTATTTCTGAAATATCCACAACATCAATTTCCTCCTTTTGTGACTTTACTCTGTACCCTGCATAGTCTTGTCCTTTGAGTTGGTTGATTGATGACCTTTTAACGGAGTGATCTGTGGTTCCCTTTCTTTTCATTTTTTTTTTTCATTTTTTCTCAGCCGCACTCAATTTTTATATTGTCTTAGGGTTCATTTCCTTGCAACACCTCTTTTGCATTGTATGGTTTCGAAAGCAGTCTTTCCAGACTGTTGATATTGAACAAACCAACATAAAAAAGCCTTTCTCAATGTTTGAAGGTTTATTATATTGAGTGCTACTTACTCCTTCTCGATAAGCAATCACTAGGGTCATTATTGTTTATGAAATGCTTCAAACCTGTTTTTCCCTCTTGAGACATCCTTATTTTCTGGTACGACTGGAAGATTTAGTGGTTGCATTTTTGTAATCGCAGAAGTCTCGAAACTACAATGATAACGATTAGATTTTGTCATCAATAGAGTCATTACAAGGACAATGACTTCAAGCAGTGATTCAGTTTGATAGCTGGCTCAAACAGTACGCTTCCATGGTGGGCTCATCTAAAAAAAGGCTACCGGCTCTCCTTTCGTGCCGAGTGAAGAGTTGAGACGGTGTGAATTTGGATGGGTTAACTGACTTGACGGGCATTTCGACCCACTTGCGATAGTCAAAAATAGATTCGGCTCTTCCTGTGTGCTTGAACGAAAGTCGACACCATGAATGAAAGTACTTTGAGCGTATAGCCATGTGGTTATTATATATTTATATTTTTGACATTGTTTTCGGTGTATGTTTAAGGGGATGTGACAGTGGTGAATAGCTTTTTGGAATATAGATGAAGAGTTTGGGAAGCTTGTTGGAGGAAGGTTTTACTGTTATTATGGGTAGGTTTAGTATTTGATTTAGTGTCTGCGGATTATTCAGCCTATCGGGGAGGCATTCACCTATTCGAATCCTTTTGAGATGATTCATGAAAATGGTTTGATAATCATCGTGCGTTGCATTTATAAGTCCACTGTGATTGTAGGGGAGCATTCTGCTTTGGGCTTGTTCTCTTAAATCAGATAACGCTCGGTTCAAGAGTACCTAAGGGTGGAGAAGCAAAAGGTCGTTTTTTGGAAGAGAGCATCAGTTGATTCTCTGTGGACTGGATTACTGTTGATTGCGTCAATAGTGGCTTTTATTCTTCCTTATATGTCAACATCTTGTGTTGTTATGTCAGACTAGTGCTCTGCTGGACAAGGTTGTCTTTGGGTTGTTTGTTCGCCTGAGCAAGAAATACGTCGAGATCTTACTTCGTTATGGCAACGAAGCTATGTTAAACAACGTACAAGCCATAGTTAAAGGCCGATTGGGAAAAGGACATTTGATGTAAGTCTGCAGGCGAAATTCCGGTTCGAAAATCTGCATGTACTGAATTCAGCCGAAAGTCTTTTTGAGACAAGATACACCGCTGCAACACAACAGAAGTCCGTATACGCCTCCGGCATCTTGCAAACAATTTGTGCCTGCTTTTTGTCCCCTCTTGTGCATGCATATGCATGTACTTAAACCTTGAGTTTATTTTCTTATGCAGTTACGTCTCTGCGGCTGACAATATGTCCCTCCATGACGTTGTGACACTTGGAAACAGCGAGGAGTTATTAAGGTACTTTGTTTTGATAGGGCCAGTCTTGATGCAAAGCCACCTAAACACCTGTATTGGGCGACTTGAAGATGAGAGATCGGTTCATTTGCATCTAGTGAGCATGAAAATGCAAAGATTTCATACCTTTTCATGAGATACCAGAAATCACCTCATGGTCATCGTGGCTCACAGTGCTCAGTAAGTAATAACCTTTTTTATTCGAAACATGCCTTGCTGTGGACCAAGCCTGTAGAGTCAACGTAAAGTCTCATTGAACCATGCACCTCGTACAAGGCAGAGATCAATCTCAACATCATCTCTTCCGCTTCGCTTCAGAGAAAATCATTGTCGTGTCCAGAACAGTCACATTCAAGGCTATCTCAACTTCAAACCTTGAGATCATCTCTTCCGCTTCGCTTCAGAGATGATTAGTCTACTTCAATAATATGCCATTACTCATAAACAAACTGCACACTACTTCTAGCTCAGATTTGCAAGAGTGGCATCTTGCGAAAAGGGCAAATTCTGCGGGTGCTTTCTCTTTGTGTCGTTCTCCACAACGGGCATTTGTCTCTTTCGCTCAAAGCTGTCGCACGAGCTTAGAGTGGACGAAGAGGTCAAAGAGCACACAGAGCCACTTCTTTCTAAAATGGGGGAGATGGGCTGCACATAAACAGGCGGACTAACGCCAGCATTAGTCCACGTGGGAGAAGCGTTGCGCGATATAGGCGTGACCGGGAAACTAGGACTCGCCAATCTTCTTGCAAAGGTCACAAGCGACGCGACAACTTTGTTTTCTGCGTACCTCGTCTTGAGAGCGGGAGAAGGCGAAGAGGCGATTTGTATGAGAAGAACGCACAGTTCGTCAAACTTTGTATTTGGGTCAGCGCCAAATTGCGCAGAGTTGAGCGCTTCGTTGGTTACAATCATGGAAGCCGCTGCTATGGACGAGGGCGGATACGAGAAGCACACTTTTGGATGGAACTCTGCAAGCTCGCACAGATAGAGTGCACCGGACTTGAGATCGCTCAAATTGTGCACCGTGCTTTTTTGTCCCTTGAGTAGGAGATCAAGAAAACAGTCGTGGGACGGAAACCCAATAGACCATTTGAGGGTCTTGAGAATGTGTGATTCCATTTCGAGGAAGAGCTTTTTCGCGTAGCACCCGCGACACAGTTTGACGAGATCGTTGAGCGAGGGAATTCGAGACTTTTTCTCGTTGTACTTGGCGGCAGTCCAAAGAGCGCTCAATCCCAACAGCTGGTAGTGCTGTTTGCGTACGATGCGCAAGGACGAGTACCGGTCGACGAGGTTAACCGCCAGTAGGAAAGTTGAGGAGGATAGTCTGAGTTTGGTGACCACTTCCAGAACGTAGTCCAGAAGCAAGGGCCTCATCTTGGGCCGGATCTCAGGCTGCGCCAGGATCATCTTTGGGGTGGGCCTTGTCTGGTTCTCCAGATCCAGGTAGTGGTAGAGGATCGATTCGCTGTAGTCCTTGACCGATTGCATGTGGGCGCGTAGTTCCATTTTCTTGAGTTGTGGGGAGGCCGATTTGACCATCGATTGGGTCATCCGTGTGCGGTGGAAAACGTCAGGGGAACACATAGAGGGGGTGAATGCAAATATAAAGGGGGTGTGCAGAAACAAACTAAAAGCAAATGACAAATGAAGAGAAATCCCTGGATGCAATAATGGAAATTGTGAATGGCTCAATTTGAGAGTGCGAAATGGTTCGTTTTATAACGGTGGTGTGCCTTGGAGCCAGATCTCGACATTTCCCTATTAGGAAAACGTACTTCGACGCACCACCCGAAGGAGTGCATGCATGTGCGTCAAATGAGGTACCCACGTATCGGTGGTGGGCTGAGCAGGATGAAAAAAGGGTAGTGGTGAGGCTGTGCTCTGTCATCTGGAAACGTTTTTAGTTTGAGAGAGGGTGGAAATCTTTTCCACTCACGGGAAGGAAATATCTTCCAGGTGGGCCGGGTTTGCAGAAAATCAGATCCGAGATTTCAATGCATGCGCATGCATGCACACGCATGCACTATCCCGAGGTCTCTACGCAGCCGCTTTTTTTTTTCCTCACCCACCCGGGATTATCAGGCAACTATGCACAGCATCCCACACCCGCTATCTTTTGAAATCAAATATGAGAAATCAAGTGATGTATTATTCTCGCTGCAGAGCAAAACCTCTCCCATCCAAAAAAGGCTCAATCTCGGCGCTTTCCGCTGATCAATACGATCTCAACGATTTTTCTCATGTACCGATTACCTAAGCGCATGGTTACCCCAGTGCTGGTGGGTGCACCTGGCAACGACTACCCATGAAAATTTTTCTTGTCACAGCAAGTGAAAAAGATCTGAGTGTGAAAAGCAACAATTAATCTCTCTGTGACACAAGTCATGTGACCCTTCAGCGGCTATCCCACTTGGCTATCCACATCTCTGGAAAAGCCCGTACATCTCGACTCATGATATGCGGCATATGCGGGCCGTGCATATATCCCTTGTCGGGGCCTCACATACTACCCAGGGTCTGGAATCGCCTCATCTATTGTTTAAAAGAGCTCATCTTGTATTTCTATGTAAATTTTAGCTTCTGGATTTGCCCGCAGCAGCTTTGACCATGAGAACATCACCATCCTCCACTACATAGCTCTTTCCCACACGCGTAATCTTTCCCTTCCCCTTTAGCCATTTCTCGTCAAGAGGAGGATCTGCCCTCGCCAGATCGGCATATTTGACCACATTCGCATTAATAAAGGTGCGCTGTAAATCCGTGTGGATAACTCCTGCAGCCTCGGGAGCAGTCGACTCTTCCCGCACTGTCCACTGCCTCGCTTCCTTATCTCCGCAAGTGTAGAACGAGATCAAATGAAGCGATCGCCGCATGGCCGTGACAATTTCCGAAAGATTTTGAGCATCAGCTGCAGAGAACGACAAAAGTTTGGATCTTGGAGAATAAGTCTCAATCCACTCCATTACTCTCTCTCGATGCAAACCTTCCTCTCCGTCGTTAACGTTAAGCAGGTAGACGCAGGGCTTGGCCGTGAGCAAGTTGTGCTTATTTATAAGGTCAATCTCGGCATCTGTCCACTGCGCATCTTCGATTCTTTTACCCTCCATCAGCCATTCCAAACACTTTTCTAAACACTCCAACTCGCCCACTAACAGCTTATTGGACTTTATGGCCCGTGTGGTCTTGTCTATGGCCCCTTCTACGAATTCCATGTCCTTTAACAAGAGCTCGTCTAGTACTACACCCAAATCTCGTACAGGATCAACATTTCCCTCTATATGAGTGATCTCATCGTCCCGGAACCCTCTCACCACTTGATAGATGCCGTCTACAGCACGTATGTCACTTAAAAACTGGTTCCCCAGTCCTTGGCCTGACGAGGCTCCCCTCACAAGTCCGGCAATGTCAAAGATTTTGAAAACTGATGGTATCTTTTGTTGTGATCCGTATAGCCGGGACAGGTGGTCCAGTTCAGGACTAGAAACAACAACCCTAGCCTCTTGCGGCTTGATGGTGGCAAACGGATAGTTTGCAGGGTTACCTAAATCGGACTTTGTTATCGCCTGGAAAAACGTAGACTTGCCCACATTGGCCAGACCTACAATCCCACTCTTGAGTTAGTATAGGCAAAGGTGAGTTTAACGTACTGTCAAGTTGTTCGAAGGACGTCCTAGGTACTTTCTGAGGGGAGAAACCGTGTGAAGTCTTCTCATGGTGTGTGGATCAGGAAGCGAAGCGTAGCTGAAGTGACATACTCCGACGAAATGCAGTCATAACAAAGCTTTCCCTCTATAATGTTTGTTCTTGAACTATTATGTGTTTCAAAAAGTAAAAGTGAGCTTTTTGTGTATGTCTTTCTGTGTACTTCTCTGCGATATTCGTGAATCACTGTGCTGAACAAAGATACTTCCAATATACCAGGTCCATGTATGTTTTTGACGGTGACCCGAATTTGACCGGGCTGAATATTATGATATTTCCAGACTACTGCAGTGTTACTTGGTCTAAGGGTGGGCACACAGAGACACACAGAGACACACAGAGACACAAGTCACACAAGTCACACAAGTCACAAAACACACAAAGGCACAAACCATTTTCGTTATTTCGGCTGCTCGTCCAAAGCGGAATCTGTCTCACTAAACATTTCATGTTTCAAAGCAAAAAGGTATGCCACCCTCACAACGAATTGGAGTGTCATTCCAATCACATGTAATTGCATTAAGTAATCCGTGACGTACATGAATCAAAGAACTTGTTCAAGCGATGGTCATACGTTTGGAAGATAGCGATCACTAGAGCGACCCATATCTTTCATGAAGCTCGTCCTAAACGGGTCTAACTTAGTTCCGGTGTGATAATTCTGCTAGAATGTGATCTTTGGTCTGAAAGGCAATTCGAATGTCCTTTCCCAATTCTATCAGACGATCGACAACTGATTTGTTGGGGTTCCATATAATTGTAAACACCCTGGCTTGATAGTTCTGGTGAGCCATCCTGTACTCTAGGCTTTTACCTTGTGGAAAAGTCCGAAGGCAACAGACAGATAATAGATTATAAGTGATGGAATGATATTACTGTAGTGGGCGAAGTCATACCATGAGAGGACATTACACATGATTGTTGCAGACTTGTTTAAACTAATTGCCTTCGAAAATGCAGACTATCTCTATTTTTCCACTCTATTCACATCACTGAAATGGCTCATCCAGAAACAAAATCAGCGCAACATGTCTCAAATACCTCTATACAGCCTTCACTTGACTTGTCTCCTTTCTAATGCAAACCATGGTTTCTTAAGCATCTCTTAACGAATTGTAATGCTCCCCAAGAGCAAAAGAGTGCTTGTAATAGCATAAAACTAGAGCAGGATTAGAAGCATCCTCATTCACCTTTAGATCTGCTCTCCCACTCATCATGACATTGATCGGACAATTAAACTCTTTGGAGAGCGATAGAATCTCAAGATCTGACCCCCACATTGCAGTTTCTGATATGTCGTTACAATAACTATCCAGGTCTCTCATCGACATGGTGTTTTCGTCAAAAAGATACGGCGTATACGTATCTGGATCCTTTCTTATATGATCTGCAGCCCGTTTCCTCAACTCTGCTATAGTAACGTCGACATCTAGACGCTCTTTCAGCTGATCTGCTATAGATGCAAATAAACAGTGTCCGTCTGGTTTTATGTCGAATTCTTTGAGGTTTCTCATTTCGCATAGCTTACTTATACTTTCCTGCTCTATTGCACGCAGATCAGGTTGTTTGTCTGCTTCTTCAGCAGCCTCGTCTCGCATCGATTGAATGGCAGCCTCTCTGCGAGCCAATCTCTCCTTTTGTCTATTCCTCTTCTTTTGCATAGAAGGTTTCTGGTCGTCAACATTGGGAGAAGTTACTTCTTCAGAGCCATCAAGATCCAGCTGCTTTAAAAGGTCCTCAGGAGTCACTTCAGCTGGTTGTTCCGTCTGGCCCAGTTCCTGCTGGTGTTTGAGTTTGAGGTTTTCCTCCATCTCTTGACACCGTTTCACAACCTCCTTCCGCTTGGACTTTGTAGCCTGCTTCTTCATACCGGTAATTGTTGCCGTCAGGTCTCGCAGCTCTTTGCGATGTCTGGCTAGAATCTCATCCATTTTTCACTTGAGGTGTAAGGGTGGGTAATTTATATAGACGATGAGTGTTTCATATTTGATCGTATAGAGAGTCGATCTGATTTCAAGCAGACGACACAGTCTCCGTCTGGCAAGGGAGGTAGTAAACAGTAGGGCAAACTCACCCTAGCGTAGTCACATCCCAGAGATCTTTATTCAGTCTTCAATGTTTGTGAAAACTAGAAAAGTGGCTAATATCACGATATTAATAGAAGACGCATGCAAGCGCAGAACTGCGTGGATCTATATATAGGTTCCTTGACTCTATCGGCTTGGAATCATCGGCACTGCATGGTGTTTGGATCGTAATTTTTTTTTTTTTTTCTTTCGCCTCTTTTCGCCTCCTCCATAGTAATCCTCATATAACCCTCTCTCTGATTATGATCCCACCCTCATAGCGCAACGTTTTTTCAATAGTCCTCTTGATCATCTCCTTTACATATCGCAAAAGACTGACCTTTCCCTCCAAAAGGGCGTGTCCCACTCAATAAACTATGGGTTGGTTTTGGGCTTCAGAGACTTCCAATAGCGTGAGTACCACACAACTTATTGTCCCTCTCTAACATTAGACGGCCACGTATCCCGTAAACCATGAGGCCATGGTTTGTCCCGTCAAGACCGACGCAGTGCAGTGCCCGGTCACAAACTCACAGGAGTTTTTAGATCCATCCAACAATATGCCCTTCAACATCTCTAGTGACAGGGCTCCTGGCCAAAAAGTAATCTTGCCTACTGAGAGAACCATCTCCACCATTCCTCGAGGCGACTCAGAAGATCAGGGATTCTGGTCCTACCCTTCACCCCAGCAGATGCTCAACGCCATGCTTAAAAAAGGAAAAGGATCCATTCCTGAAGATGCTGTTGAGTCGATGGTTGACGTCCATAACTTTCTGAATGAGGGAGCATGGCAGGAAATCTTGGAATGGGAAAAACCGTATACTCAAGAGTCACATGTGGGCCCTCGTCTTTCAAAATTTACCGGTAGACCATTCGATCGGACCCCAAGAGCGCAGTGGTTTCTCTTTTTAAGTGACTGGTTCCCGCAAACCTTTAATAATAACCCTCCCTTCGACAGACACGACTGGACGGTTCTTCGTTCAGAGGGTATCAATAAAGGGTGGAAAAGTGTGAGATACGTTATAGATTACTATGGCGGGCCAGATGACGAAGAAACCGGTATGCCTACCTTCTTCCTTGACGTTAGACCTGGTCTAGACAACTTGACCAATGCCAAAGATCGGTTCATTAAATGGTCGGTCCCGGTTTGGGATCGTGCAATGGGCAAGATCGAACAGGATAAAGACTAGGTTTTGTATATAATATTATGTGACATTTAGTGTCACCGCAATGCAAGTTTTCATGTGACTTCGGTTATTTCCGTAATGCAAGTCATATGCGAGCCGTATGCAAGTACATATGCATGCTGCAAGATTACATGCGCCAAGATCCTGAAGATCTAACGTCGGAGATGCATAATGCCGCTATTGTATTGCATTGGCATTGTTGTTGGCGGCTTGATCAAGACTTGAGTAAGTGGCAATTGACTCAACCGTGCTGCTTATATGGATACGTTTTGTGCGCCTCTACCGAACGTCAATGAGTGTGCTGCCTGCGCCGTTGACGCACAACGCTCATGCGTCTCCATGTACTGATACCAGGCATGTTTAATCCGAGCTCAGCATAGCCCATTGTTAAATGTCTCAGATTTCCAGGGTGTCCGCCAATCGCGGAGTTTTATATCTCCGTCTGCACTACAATGAACAAATATGCAAACCAGTTGTAAGCTAACAAAATCACTCACCATTCACTTTCATGGAAGCACCCTCCTGAAAACTATTTACAACTACTTTGCCACCAAATCCACCAGTCTCTGCGGAACAGTGACTTTCTCATCCTCAACAAGCTTCTTGATCAACTTTGGCATAGATCTGCCCAGCTTGTCGATACCGCTCTCGTCGAGTTTAGCCAACAGCTCTTTCGTCAAAGCATCGTCCTTCGAGTTCACAGCGCCGTTGATCAAAAACCAGTAAGTGAACATATTTGGCTTCATGTTTCTTAGAGTCTCTTTGTTCATCATGTCAAACAGCTTCAAAGCGCTTTTCATGTCTTTGTTTTTGACGTAGTTGGCAATAAGCTCGTTGCGCAAAGGAGCAGAAGGCCTCAAACCATCTGCAATAGCACGACGGAAAATATTCTCCGCAATATTTATATCTCCGTACTTTGCCTCTCCACTGATGATAGAAGTATAAGTGACAAAAGTCGGCGGCAGTCTGCGACTCTCCATGAAAAAGTAGTTATACACAAGTCTTGCTGTAGGGATAGAAGACGGATTTTTCATAAGAGAGTCCAAGATAGACGTCACGGTGAAAGTGTTGATGCGAATATCGTTCTTTTTCATATCTTCGAGAAGCGCGAGAAATTGCTCGTTGGAAATATCACCACGCGACTCTTTAAACATCTTGTCAATGATAAGAGAGTACGTAGCCACATCTGGTAAAATGGATAGCTCGTTCATTTGGTTGAGAATCGACTCCATCTTTGGGTAGTTCTTTGTAAAGAGATACTCTCTCAGGAACCTATTCAAAACCGGCAAGCTTGGAACGTAGTCATCCTTGGACGTGAAGGTGGCGTAAAGTTTTTCCGCCTCTTGTACTTTGCGGTGGGAGATAAGCTCGATGAGATACGTGTGACGGATGGCCAAGGTGAGAGGGATATTCTTTTTACCAGATCTCAAGTCTTGCACCAAAGCAAATGCCTTCTCAAACTCTGAGCACATAGCGTAGGCTTTGATCAAGTAGCAAAATGTATCGCTGTCCGGACTGAGTTCAGTATCCTTTTCGATCATGTTCCAAATCTCTTCAATCTTCTGTCCCTTGATTTCAGGAGTGTCTTTTGACTTTAAAACGGCAAACAGAAGCTCATTCCACCCATTAATCGGAGGTTTCCCTGCTTCGTTCATAGAGTTCCAAATCTCAAAAGACTTCTCAGAATAATTGATAAGAGAGTACAGGTGCATGATTTTAACCAAAGTGTCGTTATTGAGCTGTTGGTTACGAGTTTTCGCCATCTCCATCAACGAGTTGATTCTCTGCTTGACCAACTCTGACTGACCTCTCATAGCGTGATCCTGAGCCGTGTTGAGATACGAGAGGTCGTTCACGTCCATGTTGTCTTGCCTGTGTTTGTTGAGAGCCGAGAAAACAAATTTTTCAAACTCCTTATTGGTATTATTCATCGCCTTGAACATGGAAAAGGGTTTGATATCGGCGTGATCGATCGTAACAATTTGCTCCAAAGCAGACATATCGGGAACTGTGCTATCGTCGAAGCACTTTTTCAAATAGGACATGACTACGAAATTCTCAATGTCCCGTTCTACAAATTCGTTCTTGACATCTCTGAGTAGCTGCTGATTGACTACATCTCCGTGGTCCGCAGCGTACTGTTTGAATTCGATGAAAAGAGAAATGACATCCTCATACTTTCCTTCAACGAAAAATGCACGAATAATTCTGTGGAATTGACTAATGTTGGCAACTTCATTAGTTACCAAAACAGTGAGTAGCTTGTAAAGGAGCAAAGACTGGTCAAGCCCGGAATTGCATTCTCTTAAACGTTTACTCAAAGTGAAGAATACCCGAAAAAGTCGTTTCGACAAAAATTCAGGGTCACGACCCCTTTGGTTTGCGTAGTTGACGAAAACGGTGTCCAGTTGACTGAAAATGTCATCCACAGTGTTCATCTCAAGCATCCGATTTATGTCGGAATCAAGCGTGTAGCGAGAGTTGGTTCTGTTTCTAGGACTTCTTGTAGCAACTGGGGTCTCAGGGTTCTCAGAGAGAGCGCCACCAGCAATAGACGACTGCAACCTCACCAAGGGAAGCCTTCTTATTAGAGCATTCCTCAAAAGAGGGAGTCTTGTCAAGCGAAGCATTTTTTTCAGTGATTTTGAGTTCGAGTCTGGGAAAGGGTATTTTATGGTTGAGGGGTTTGATTATCTTTGAAGCGAAGCAGAAGAGATGATCTCAAGGTAAGCTTGAAGTTGAGATAATTTTATGGCCTGAAGAGATAATAGTACAGTGTGAGAGGTAATCAGATGAATTAGGGTATTGAGTGTAGTATGGAGTCAAGGGAATGGATTTAAATCTCCGGAAGCTAAAAACACTGCGCACTGCCTGTCGAGAAAGGTTTATGACAAGGAAATGATTATGAAATCACGCCAACTAGAGTTGCATTGACAGAAATATCTAAAGGAAATTGAGTAGTTCGTAATAGTGTGTTAAGATGATTTATTGAAGATTTCCTATCAACTTGAGTACATGTACACTGACAGATATGCTGTCAGTCATAGAACTAACTATATCACGCCTGAAAATATTTCAAGTCACAGAAACTTCGAAGATTTTCATTTGTACCGAGCATCTACACTCATCGACCCAAAGCTAACAGTTAGTGCTGAAATTGAAAGGTTCCCTTTCAGAAATAGATTCATATCACAGAGTATCATTTGAGCTGGGTTTAAGAATAGCTAATTCATCATCGGGTAAGATCACTTACGTTTTTGTCATCGAATTCGATTATTTTTTTCGTTTTTATACTATGAGAAGGCAGGGTAACACAGAGGGCTCGATGAAAGCTATATATATGGGCACCCATGATATATATAGTTTGAGTAACGCGACGCGTTAATGAATAAACCCCAATTCGGGGTATCTGTGGCATGCATGCATGCGCTCTTTTCAACAAATCGCTTCTCTACCGTATATGCGAGTACAAGCAATGCACAAGTATTGGTTATCTTGCATGAGGCGCCTGCAAGAATTGTAAATCATCTGATTCAAAGTCTATATACCATTACGTCATCAGCCACAGCAGAACAAGCTGAATGGGGTAGCTATAGACAAATAAAAACTGCGTTCTCATCTTACTCTTCACCGACCCAGAAGCGTACTCTGCGTTGTTGAGAAACAAGTACTTTAAAGATCGCATAAGGAAGAATCCCAGAGAGAACATCAAATAGCCAAAGCAGCATTGGTAAACCCAACCTTTTCCCAATAGCTCTTTCAGTAAAAGCACAGCCTGTATGGTGACAAACTTATAACCAGAGTAAGCCACAAGATCCCACAACTTGGAATTGGGCACACTCAAAATGTATATGAAGAACCTCAGCAGAATCGTATCAAGCAAATAATAAGCCAAAGTCTGTGTGGCGGTGTAGCCGAAAAGCTGAGGATGGAACTCCCCTTTGAAACCAGCAAAGATCGCCCACGTCAAGATATAGGTAGCAACTCCCATTATAGGAATGTACAGATCGGGTGAGTTTTTATCGTCCACGGGCGGGGCATAATTTTCAAGGTTTACATTCTCTTGAACAACAACCTGTCTTGACCATATTCTATTGGTAAAGGGGAACAGTATCAATGTGAGTTTCTTCAACACGTATTTGTTTGAGATCTGAAAAAGATACTGCAAGTCACCCACCTTGGAGAGGTATGTACCAAAATTACTTGAGACGTATTGCTGAGAAGCGTCAAACGCACTTTGTCCGAATTGTAGCCCCATCGCCGTTGTGGGTCCCTGGAAAAAGTTGGGGATACCCTGACCATTCTGAGGTTGCTGGGACCCGGAGTGATGATTCACATTATAGACATTTTTGTTAACAGAAGGATCAGTGGATGTCTGAAACGGTGTCTGCTGGTACGGGTTGTACATGTTTGTTGGTGTGGGGAGGTGAATATTTTGCACTCAAAATATGGCAATGGTTAGAGAGTTGAATTTGATTAGCTGTTTCATTTTCATCCTCATTTGATGTTTAATGAAAAAAATTTGACTGTTGCTGATGGCACCTTTTTTACTTTTGAATACGTTTTTCTTATGACTTTATAAAGTTGTACACTGTTTTTCGTGTGGAAAATTTGGGAACAATTTCAATTTTTTTTTTTTCAATGACTTTCAGCCTGTTGTGAAGCGCTTGAAAGTCAGAGTAGATACATCAACTTCAAATTTGTTTTTCGCTTCAATTTTGAATAAGCTTTGTTGGACAGTGAGTACTACATCACTGTAACTACTACGTGAATTGAAGAGAGATCTATTTATTATACTACTAATTTACAGCTTATACCATATACCAGTTCAGGTCCAGTACTACTGGATCGGAAGTTAACAAGGTACTCACGCCGGCTTCCATATATAAGTAGCACACTGCTATCTTATGAGAGAGTCTG
>JAJLWQ010000029.1:24321-63708 GCA_030570875.1 Citeromyces matritensis
CTGATCTTAGCACTTTGTTGAGAAAGGAGGAAATGGCAGCTGTTGAACTAGGTAGGTATAAAAGGGAGCGCGATGCGCACTAAAGGATAATCGAGAAAATAGTCATCGATCAACATCTAGACCTAGGAAAAGGAACTAGAACAGGATTCATATATTTGATATAGTGAATAACGACGTTTAACACCCGCTAAATGCCACCAAAAAGGAACCCTACAGTTAACAAGCTTGTTAACAGTACTTTTTTTGGTGTATCATCGTTTTGATGCTTGGTCTATATGATGTTATTTCGCTTGTCAGTATTATAGTCACCCCTCAGCTGTTGACATATCCCTCGCCTTAACATACGCAGCTTTATATTTCTTTCCATACCACTTCGGAAGGCTTCTTTGTAGCGGTCTCGCGAACCGTCATTTCCCCAATTCGATAGCTATGATTGAATCAACTGACAGCCACCTATGGCTCATTCGACTTGAGAAGTGAGTGCTATTGATTTTCGTCGCGAGCGTCTTGACAAACATATATAGTGAGTCTCATCTCTCTGTAAGTCTCTTGAAAACAAGGTAGCGTTCCCTTTATTATTGAACAAGCGAGAAGAAGTCAAGACCGGAAAATGAATATGTGGATCCATATTTGAGAAACTCAAGGAGCATACAGTGGTGTCTATTTATCAAAACTTTTCAGAAACTCTTCGCCACAGCCCACTGAGGGCTTCACTAATTAGTTCAGGTCATTAAAAAATCTGAGTGCAACGCGTGTGACGCGTCAAATTTAAATGGTGCACGGATCTCCAGGGCCATGGACAGAACAACACAAGAAATGGACGCCATAGATGGCAAGATGGGGTTTTTGCGGTACGAGGCAGGCCCTGCCAAAATAGGATGGCTAGTAAACGTGCATCCAGCACTCATTCAAAGCGACCAACACCTTCAGGGGTTCTCTGGTGTGGACTTTTATTTTCTCGACGAAGAGGGAGGCTCGTTCAAGGCAACGCTACTCCAGGATCCGTATTTCTTCATAATGTGCGAGCCAGGGTCTGAAGCAGAGGTGGAGGAGGTACTCCGTAAAAAGCTCGAACGCGGAGTAAAGTCAATCAGCCGAACGTCAAAGGAGGATCTGAGTATCCCTAACCATCTCATCGGCCTAAAACGACCCTTGATCCAGATCTCCTTCCACAATCTGTCTGAGCTTTTCGACGCAAAAAGAATCTTGTTGCCCATAGTGAAGAATAATCAGTCTCGCAAGGACAGTCGAGATATATACGCATCCACCAGTAAAGATCCTCTAGAGATGATCTATGATATAAGGGAACACGACGTTCCATACCACGCAAGAGTCTGCATTGACCAGAATATCAGAGTGGGGAAATGGTACAAAGTAGAGCCTGTTGACGGCGGGGTTAAGATTTCTCCCGATGAGAGGATCGCGTTTGCGGATCCTGTAGTATTAGCATTCGATATAGAAACCACAAAACAGCCGTTGAAATTCCCAGACGCTGCTGCGGATCAGGTGATGATGATCTCTTATATGATTGACGGAGAGGGATTTCTCATCACAAACAGAGAGATTGTATCTGCCGACATCGATGACTTTGAGTACACTCCCAAACCGGAGTACCCTGGAATGTTCACCATCTTCAATGAAGATGACGAGAGGTGTCTGCTCATGAGGTTCTTCTCCCATGTGCAAGAGGCAAAACCAACAGTCATCGCTACTTTCAACGGAGACTTTTTCGATTGGCCTTTTGTCGAGAAACGAGCTCTGGCTAACGGACTAGACATGTACGAGGAAATAGGTTTCGCGGTAGACGGCGAGGGCGAGTACAAGTCTCGGTACTGCTCTCACATGGACTGTTTCCGGTGGGTGAAAAGAGACTCTTATCTCCCACAGGGATCGCAAGGTTTGAAAGCTGTCACGCAGGCAAAACTCGGATACAATCCTATAGAGTTGGATCCTGAGCTGATGACGCCGTATGCATTTGAAAAACCACAGATTCTCAGTGAATACTCAGTCTCCGATGCCGTGGCCACTTTTTACCTTTACTCAAAGTACGTGCACCCGTTTATCTTTTCTCTGTGTTCTATCATCCCATTGAACCCGGATGAAGTTCTCCGCAAGGGAACAGGTACTTTGTGTGAGATGCTCCTTACTGTGCAAGCTCACGAGTCAAATATATTGCTTCCCAACAAGCACACAGACCCGCTTGAAAGGTTTTACAATGGACATCTTCTCGACTCGGAAACTTATGTGGGTGGTCACGTTGAGTCTCTTGAAGCTGGAGTGTTTCGCCATGATCTGCCTTGCAAATTCAAAGTTGATCCGCAAACGGTGCAGCAGCTTATAGATGAGCTAGACGCAGCTCTCAAATTTTCAATCACAGTGGAAGAGAAAAAATCCTTGGAGGATGTGGTGAACTACAACGACATTTTTCAACAAGTTAAAAACGAGCTTGTCCACTTGAAAGAAAACCCTCAGAGAGAAGAGGTGCCTCTCATATACCACGTAGACGTGGCGTCAATGTACCCCAACATCATGACGACCAATAGGCTTCAGCCGGACTCGATCAAGTCCGAAAAAGATTGCGCTGCTTGCGACTTTAACCGTCCAGGTAAAACTTGCGATAGAAGGCTGCCGTGGTCTTGGAGAGGAGAATTCTTACCTGCCAAGATGGACGAGTACAATATGATCCGCAAAGCGCTGCTTAACGAGTCTTTCCCCAACAAGTTTGGCATCAAAAGGCCCTTCAACGACCTCTCTCATTCCGAGCAGGCCGCACATATCCGCAAGAGACTTTCAGAGTATTCACGAAAGGTGTACCACCGTTTGCGTGCTACTGAAACCGTTCAAAGAGAGGCCATTGTGTGTCAACGAGAAAATCCGTTCTACGTCAACACCGTACGCGCATTCAGAGATAGACGATACGAATTCAAAGGGCTCGCAAAAGAATGGAAAACAAAGACTGGAAAGGCTAGCGACAAGTATGCCAAAGATGAAGCGCGCAAAATGACCATTCTCTACGACTCTTTGCAACTGGCCCATAAAGTCATTTTAAACTCGTTTTACGGTTACGTCATGCGGAAGGGTTCAAGGTGGTACTCTATGGAAATGGCAGGAATCACTTGCTTGACGGGTGCCACAATCATCCAAATGGCACGTGCACTCGTCGATAAATTGGGTAGGCCGTTGGAACTGGATACTGATGGTATTTGGTGTATTCTTCCTAAATCTTTTCCCGAAGAGTTTGAGTTCAAGCTGCGGAACGGTAAAAGCCTCACTGTTTCTTATCCGTGCTCCATGCTCAATTACAGAGTTCATCAAAAGTTTACAAACCACCAGTACCAGGAGATTGTCGATCCTGCTAGGCAAAAGTATCGAACCATCAGCGACAACTCCATTTTTTTCGAAGTGGACGGTCCGTACCGTGCCATGGTGTTGCCAACCTCTAAGGAGGAAGGCAAAGGTTTGAAGAAGAGGTACGCGGTCTTCAATTTTGACGGTTCTCTTGCGGAGCTGAAGGGGTTTGAGCTCAAAAGAAGAGGAGAGCTTCAGCTTGTGAAAAACTTCCAGTCAGACATCTTCAAGCTTTTTTTGCAAGGAGAAACCCTTGAAGAGTGTTACCAGGAGGTTGCAAGCGTCGCAAATAGGTGGTTGGATGTTCTGGATACTCGCGGTGAGATGCTCGAAGACGAAGATCTCATTGAACTCATTTGCGAGAATAGATCAATGTCGAAAACTCTAGCAGAATACGGAAACCAAAAGTCTACATCTATTACCACAGCAACGCGTCTTGGTGAGTTCTTAGGCGAAGAGATGGTCAAAGACGCAGGGTTGGCGTGTAAGTACATCATCTCCGAAAAGCCGCTAGATGCTCCCATTACAGAAAGAGCTGTTCCAGTGGCAATTTTTTCTGCAGAACTAAGTGTGAAGAGAACATTTCTGAGAAGATGGCTTGTGGACCCATCTTTGGACGATTTTGATCCAAGAAGACTGTTAGACTGGGAATACTATAAGGGCCGTCTTGCGTCTGTGGTGCAGAAAATCATCACTATTCCGGCTGCTCTTCAGAACGTTGCCAACCCAGTCCCTAGGGTTTTGCATCCTGACTGGCTGCAGAAAGTTGTTGCTGCGAAAAACGACAAAAAGAAGCAGTCTTCTTTGACCAAATTTTTGACCGTTGGCGATATTGAGGGAGATTCTATCAAGAAGCAGCCTCGAGTCATTTCCCGAAAGAGAAAGCTTGAGGCTCAGGAAGAAGAAATAGTTTTGCCTCCATGTCCCGATCCAACAAAGGATTACGTCGCTTTCTTGCAACACCAAAAGATCAAATGGTACTTGTCAAAGAAGAGCAACCAGCGTACAAAACATCTTTTTGGGGCTAATAAATCAACTCACGTGGGCCATCATTCGGCAGAGTCGCTCGCCAAGTCCTTTTGGCAGGTTCTGGAGTACATTGAAGAACCGTCAGGCTCTGTTAAAGTGTTTGCCATAGTCAAGGACAAGCTGCACACTTTCACTTTCCATATTCCAAAGAAGGTGTTTGTCACTTTCAAGGACTGCACACGGGCTCCCTCAACGGAAGACTTGCAAGAACTCATTCCTACTTCTCGTGTTGAAAAGGTCAATTCAACGCTTCCAAACGGTGAAAAACCTGACCTTCTCTATAGAATCACCATGCAACAAGAGAGCCATGAGTGGTTTTCAAATCCGAATATCAAAACGGTTTACGAGTCTCAGATCGGACGTGCGCATCGTGCTATGATTGAATTGGGATCGTGCGTTGACCTTAACCAGTCAAGAGTGGGGACTCTCGGCAAGGGTCTAGACCGCGGATTTGAACTCAAGGATTTACGCAAAACACATCAGGAAAAGTACCTGTATCGGTTCAAAATGCCCGTTGTGTACTTGCTGCATGTTGTGTCTAACGGCTACGAGATATTCTCACTCTTCAAGTCGTACGATACAAAAGCATTCATGTTTGTTTCGAAACCCTCACCAGCGGCCGCGGACATGCCTCCAAACATGGAAAGAGTATACCATGAGAGCTTTGAGAGCAAAAAGGAAAAGCTGGGCCATCTGATAGATTATTCCGATATCCTGAACTTTGAGGTGGTTTCGTCTCACGACAAGTCAAAGGTTTGGAAGAGGCTGGAAAAACAATGCAATGCCGTGTCGAGCGAGTCTCCGGGGAAACCACTTTTTGTAGTGCAGTCCACAGACTGTAGTGCTATTCTTTCGCAGATCAAAGCAATCTCTGAGTTTCCCAAACTGACTCTTTTGCTGAACGAGATAAAAGTCCCAGCTTTGCAATGGCAGACTGTTGTGTTGAAGCGGATCTTTAACCACATCTTGTCTTTGGGACTTTTACTGTCACACGCTATCAGCCAATCGCGATTCGCTAATGTTCCGCTGTGTAATGCCGGAGTAGGGGATACTTCTCGTTTGATTGACCTCATCTACGCACGCCATCTTTACGAAGCGGATATTGTGCTATGGTGGTCTCCTACTTTGAAACCAGATATCGCCCTCACTTGCAATTCGCTTGACTTTGGTTTCCCCAGTATCAACGATGCCGGCGCTTTTGACCATGTGTGTTTAGAGATTGAAGTTGCCAATCTGAATGTGAACACGATACTCACGTCGGCGTTGATCAATGAAGTGGAAGGGTCGGATTTGGCCGAGATGGAGTCCAACTCCGAATCTGGGTCACGTGCATTTGCAGAAGATGCCTTCTCGCAAGCTGCTTTGAATGTGCTTCGTAATCTTGTGAGAAAATGGTGGGACGAAGCCATGGGACAGAGTCCGCACGCCGAGACACTGGTTCAAGGTCTCTTGGTGTGGGTACAGTCATCGCGGTCCTTTCTCTACGATCCGCAACTCCACTACCACATTCACAATTTGACGAAAAAGTCCTTTTTACAACTTTTGGGAGAGTTTCGCAAAATGGGATCGCATATAGTTTCCGCCTCACAAAACAAAATCATTGTGAGAACCGGCAAAACAGCGGTGGAAAACTCGTATGCGTACGGGAACTACATGGTCAAGTCCATTCGGTCTCAGCCGCTTTTCAACTATGTAGAAATGCGGGTCTCCAAGTACTGGGACTGTCTTATCTGGATGGATCGCTACAATTATATAGGAAGGGGTTGTGATGAGATTTCTGCTTCAGATGAGCAAAATCTTCAAGCCGAGTCCCACTGGCTGATGTCGCAATACTTGCCCAATATGCTTGCATCGGAGTTTCACGACTGGGTTGTGCTTTTCCTGGATAATCTAGTCAAAGAAAAGGAAAGCGTTACTCAGACTCAGTATTTTGCGTCTCGTGTTGAGGAAAGAGAGGTCAATGCTAACGATGCAAGCGTACTGACTTCCCTCAAAGGACCTCTTATCAAAAGGGTGAAACAGCTCATTCAGCTGAGAACTCAGTCTATCATAAACCCGTCCTCCACGCTTGACTTTTCCTTTCCTACAAGAGCCGGGTCGCACTTGAAGATGGAGAATCCCGTATTGGAACTTGTCAAGTTTCTGTGTGCCGTTTTCATGCTGTCGAAAAGACTCAACATCCAAGTGAGGATGTTGAAGAGAGAGCTTTTGAAGCTTTTCGAAATCAAAGAGTTCAGTGACACGGCAACGTTCAAAGATCCATCCACATCGCTTGTGCTGAACTCTGTGGTTTGCGAAAATTGCAACTATACCAAGGACATCGATTTTTGTAGAGACCCGCACGATGAAGTTTTCGCATGCCAGAACTGCCACAAGTCTTTCAACAAAGTTTGTTTCGAGGAGAAGCTCTTGGCGTTGTTGCAGAAATGGAAATACGATTTCTACTCCCAGGATTTACGGTGCGAAAAATGTTCCTCCATCAAGAGGGATGAGTTTAGAGAGTACTGCTCTTGCTCTGGGAAGTGGGTCGCGACTGTTTCTGGAGAGGACCTGACGGCAAAGATGTTGGTGTTGGAGAATGTGGCGGCATTCTATGACTTTGGAATGCTTCGATGTGCTGTTGAGTGAGTCTGGAAATAGCCTTTAATGGTTGAATGGCATCAGAGTTTCTATCTAAGTGTGACACTCTGCTTTCCCGGTTGCATATCAGATGTTCTTTTCCATGATGAAGGTGATTGCGACGAAGCGAAGCTGAGAAGCTATGATTACAAGCAAACTATGCACAATGCTTCCAAATCTGGCAGGTCAAGGCTATTGAGTGACTAAGACAGAACTAAATTTGCGTGACTTTGTCTCATACTTTGCCTGTTTAGGCCTTCCTTGAAGGAAAGGGTTTAATGACAATAACATAACTAGTTTGCAATTATAAAAGTCGGAATGGTATACTTTGCCATCTTCTCACAATCTGATGGCCGAGGATAAGGAAGACTAATGAAATTCATCAAGAGTGATCGAATTGTAGCACTAACAATACAGCAATTATTGTGGTCTCTATACACAGGGAGAATACATAATACCTTGATGAGCCAAACCGTACGCTCGCTTGTAATGAACTGGGAAAGGATATTCGGTAAACCGACTGATGTGTGATGAAAGACTAAGTAGTCTCTGGACATAGCTTTCGATTTGAAGTGATTTGTCACCTTACTGTTGGGCGTGTTCGCTTCTTGGAGGGTAATGCACGTGACCCCAGCTCCACCCATCTCATTTTCAGAATCGCGATTGATAATAGGTTTGGTGACCTGTATGCCCCCGAGGCCAATTAAAGTTACTAAGGTTCGATTCCCAGGCGAGCTTATTTTACGCTCCCCTGGGGTGAATTACCAAATGCACATCACTTAGCAATTATGCGGAAAACATTGGGAGACAGCCATTTATTTCTGATATGTCGGATGTAACCATCCTTGTACCCAGGTGGGTTATCTCAACAGTTTTGAGATTCTTTTCAACACAGAGTGATAATACCTTTCTCAGTGGGGCTAAATGTTTCCTTGTAGGAGAAACCATTTTGAACATCCCCTCATGCAGTTAGCCGAGCCTTAAGGCTTTCCCTTTTTCGGGGTGCGTCCACCGATTGATCCAAACTAGTTTGAATAATTTGTTCCCGGCAAGCGAGAATGATAGTACGCATTACTGGATGGACTCAGGTGCCACAATTCATGTTTCAAATAACAGGGTATATTTCCAAATGCTTTTGTAAAAGGCATTGAAAAGGGATCCCTGCCTGTTTATGATACGATCTAACTCAAAGAGAAAGTACTGTACAATTGGACATAGAAGCTCGGTCTGCATCGGATCTGCTGTTAAAAAAGGAACTAATTCACGCGATGCTGTCTCTCGAACAATGCCATAGTAGGCAAGAGGTTGAGTAATTCGTTGTACGAATTTATGTAATATGACAGACACGGTGATGTCTGGTTGCGACGAAGGGTATGGGCATAGAATCAACTAAAACCATTTCTTTCCCGAAGATGGCTGAAGCCATCACAGCAGCCCGTGATCATGAAACTCGGTCAACACTGAAGCGTTCACCCATACAACTTTCCAGTTCTATCTCCGAATAGAGCGAACGAATCCTCTTTCACTTTAATGATCTCACTCCTCGACAATCCCCAGACTACTGTCATCAAAAAAGGAATCCGTCGAGTCAATGTCATCGGAGAAATGAAAGAGAATTCATCTCGTCGTGCAATCATTTCCGCTACGCTTCAATGATCTCACTCCTCGACGATCCATTGACTAATGCCATCTGTAAAATAAGGAATCCATCGAGTCGTGCGATAAAAGTCACGGTTCAATGATCTCCCTCCTCGACAACGCACAAACCCCAATGTCATCGGAGAAGAGAAAGAGAATTTATCTCGTCATGCGATCATTCCCGCTACGCTCCAATGAGTTTTACCTCCTCGATCATCCAAAGACCAATGTCATCTGGAAAATCAATGACGTCGTGCGATCATTTCCGCTACACTTCAATGATCGCACTCCTTTGATTTACAGACCATAAAATCGTTAGAGGTTTCAGAAGCTCGAAAATCAGCTTTTCTGACAAGTAAAACGTCCACTTCTTCGGGGATTCTTGGAAGCTGAACTGATTAAGACAATAGTTGTTGTGAAAAATTGATGACATTGCCGGTGTAGTTTAGTCGTCCGTGCTCTCTCGTCATGCAAACTGTTTTGAAGGGAGTGCAACGGCCTTTGAGACTCCTCTGTGAATGTCAAATCCTTTACATTATCGAGTAGGCTATCGCTGGCGCGTATAGCATGCAGCTGTCGAGAAAGTATAAACGATTGCGTAATGGAATAACATTGCTTAAATCATAGGATGACTAAAAAGAATGAGGTAACAACGAGAAATGCTGTGAGATTGAGTTCTGGAAACTATACAAGGCGCCAAGGTGTTTGGATAGGAGCGCCGGGGGGACGTCACATTTACATCCTTACATATGCTTTTTGCAGAGAATGAATTATAGCTTCTCAGCTTACGCTTCGTCGCAATAAAGAAAGGCCTTCAAAGGGCCCCAATGTTGCATGCCAAGCCAAGCTTAATAGCAGACATGGCACCCATCTGACGCCGTTTCAAATGAACTGGCCCAAGCTTACTCGTGATTTGCAGGTTTCCCTATGATTAGCCAAGAAGGCTTTCATGAATACCCTAAAAATAATAGTCGAGACAGACTCGGAAGTGGCGTCCTCCATTCCAACTAGATCCTTGAAGTTACTTTACATTGATCTGAGTGGACCCTTTACCTGTTTACTAATCAATAATGCAATGTACTCCTATCACAAAGCACATAGCGCGAGCGAATAAAGCCTACATTTACAGAATACAAGTTTGAAACAGCTTTTCAATCTACTCACTGTTGTGTTGTAGATTACTCAGTCGAACGTTGAATAGTATCATGCATTATAATTAAGAAAAAAGGGAGTCGAACCCTGATCTACTCGCCAAAAAATATCACTCCGATAATTTCACATTTGCACTCAAATGATAAAACAGCGATCCGCACAGACGGTCCAGCTCACTCAACTGATAGAGGATATCCCACCTCCCTGTATAGTGGTTCAGGGGCTTCCAGATACGGGGAAAACATTGACGCTATCTACAATCTTGAAAGATGCCCCAGTCAAGAGCCACATAGTGGACTGTGCGGAGTGCGCTACTAAAAAATCGCTAATTGGCCGAATTGCTTCTTCCATAGTTCGGCAGAGTGATTGCGAAACTACAGTTGTAAAGAACTCTGTGGTTACCGAGAATTTCCTCTATAGATGTAATTCGGTCAATGATCTTGTAGATACGCTGCAGCAGCTTTACGCAACCAATCAATCACTTAAAGAGACACCGCAGGTTGTTGTTTTGGACAATTTGAGCAAATTTATAGATTTGGATGATAACTTTGTTTACTCGTTAACGAAATTTCATCAGCAGTCGCAATTAGACAGCATATGCTTCATTTTGGTATTCAACAACGCCATGCTACCACAGTTTTTCCGTACAGAAGTGGTTCCTCTAGTTGTGTTTCCGCAATACACTGATGTGGAGGCAAAACAGATTGTGGCTGGGATTATGCTTGACGACAATACTTCGTTTGTGCATTTCAAAGGAGAGATGGTGGATCTTTTCCAAACTCGTCCAAAATTCGAAAGATTCGTCAGCAGCTTTGTCTCCATTGTATGCGACTGTATTTCGTCGTTCTCAACTTCGAGGCTCCACGTTTTATTCAATGCCTGCCGTGACATGTGGCAACCCTTTATCGAACCGATAAAGAACAAGACGCATTCTGCTGTGGACATTTTGAAAATCTACCAACTGAACAAAAAGCTTCTGAGTGTGGATTCTATGGTTGGGGGGAATGGGGATTCAAAGTCGCCCGAAATTGCAATGCCCAAAATGACAAAGTATCTCATTGTGGGTTCGTTTCTCGCATCGTACAACGAACCCAAATACGATCTGACCGTTTTCTCCAAATTGAGAGATGTCCGTGCAAAGAGACTAATGCAGGGGTATAGAAATAAATCGGGCGTTTCTCGACTCTCTATGATGTCGGCCCAGCCCTTTGAACTCGAACGGCTTCTTGCGATATATAATGCCATATATCAGCGAGATGCGGAAGAGTATCCCGTCAATAACGTCGACCTGATGGCGAGTTTTTCGTCTCTTGTTTCGCTCAAAATGATTGTAAAAGTAGGGACCGGGAATTTACTGGACGGCAATACAAAGTGGAAGTGCAACGTGAACGACTTGGATTATGTTAATCAGTTGGCCGACAGCTTGAATGTAGAGCTTAACGGGTTGTTGTTGGGGTGAATGACTGGATGACTCTTCTACGAGAATGGGACTCCTATTGAGTCGATCAGAGGACAGAAATTAAGCCGACACAAAGCTCTATTTCGATTCAAATAGACCGGTTGAATGGATGAGTGTCCCAAACTCATGTTGCATGGCTGACTTGCCGCCTTTGATAGAACTTTACAACGACTGATGAGCTGCGCATAGGAAACGAACGAGTTGCTGTTACAAGCCTGGGACATATTTGTTATTGGCGGGTTTAAAAGGCATAATAGGGAAGTTTCTGCCTTCTGTGAAAGCTCCAATGGCATAAGGTCGTACAGGCTATAAAGGCATATGAAAAGTATAAATGGCATGAAATTTAGAAGAATGTATGCCACTAGTTGCAAGCTGGAAAGCCATTCCGCAGCAAAAAGCATATGTAAGGATGTGTTTGTCACGCAGATAGGCTTCCAGAACCCAATATCACAACATCGTCCTTTGTTAGTTCATTCTTCGTAGTCATCCTATGATCTGCACCATGACATTTCATCATGCCATCATTTATACTTTCTCGATTGCAGTATACTCGCAAACGATGGCCTACTCGATAATGTACGTAAGTGTGTAGCCTTTAATGTGCGTAACGGTGGCCTTTAATTCTCGCGATACGGAAATTCTGCCAGATATCTACTTGGTTGGTTTTTCAAATGTTAAACGTCGTAACTACTTTTGCCTCTCCCTTTTCTTTTTGATCACCTTTATTTTGAAGGCACCGTGTGGTTGTTCCACCTCCTTTAAGTACTGCTCCTACAGCTGCCCCTTCTACTTCTGCTGCTAGTGAGTGGAAATGTCAACTCACTCGCGAGAAAATGAGAAGACTGAGCGAGAGACGTAAATCGTCCACTTCTCATTATCAGGTAACTGCTGCTGCTCCCCTTGCAAGCCGATAAAACCTCCCTACCTCAAGAAGACGCAGTTCTATAATGACTCATCCTGTTTGTAAAGTATTTCATCTCGATATGGTTGTTTGCAAATCATACTGATCCTGGAGAATTGATGAGTTCAGAGGTTTAATAAAGGATCTGACATTCACAGAATTTTTTTTTGTTGTACGTTGCTCTCCTTTCATAACAGTTTGGATGAGGAAAAGGCACGGACAGCTAAGCAAAATCATTAATTGCTCACAACAAATATCGTCTTAATCAGTTCAGCTTCCAAGAATTTCCAAAGAAATCGACGTTTTCATTGTCAGGAAAGCTGATTTTACAGCTCCTGCAACCTTCAAAGATGTTGTAGTCTGTAAGTCCAAGGAGTGAGATCATTGAAGAATAAGAGGCATCATCATTCGCGCTATTTTGAAACACAACTTGGAAGTTGATGAAATCAATACTTTAGAGATTCGTTATTACTGCGGTCCGCCCTTTTCCGTTGATTAGCTCTACCTGGTTTCTGTACCATAAATTACAAGGGCTAACACACGAGAAAGCCACTGTCGATATTGAAACTTCTAAAATGGCTTCTGAATTTTCTTTCGTTGGGTTATCAAGGGTCCGAAGGCTGAAAGACTCACGGATAGTCCCTTTTGACTTTGAAGAACTGCTCCAAGCAAAAGCACCTACGCTCAGAAAGAAGGGTCGAACATGAATGGCTCCTCAAGGTTGCACATAGAGCTCGAATGACTAACAGGATGGATGGAAACCATCACAATCGTTAAAGCTAGATCGTTCACGGAATCTCAAAATCATCTCTTCCGCTTCGCTTCAGAGAAAATCCATCTACATAAGCAAAAGATATCATTGGTTGATGTTATGCCCATACCCTTCGTCGCACCGGACATTACCGTGTCAGCCATAATTTGATTTTCCAAAAACTCATTCTATAATGACCTACAGCTAAACAGCGTTGTGATGAAAACACCTGCTGACAAATCTACTACATGCCATCCCCACACCACCTCACCAAGCCGAAATCTCCATGACACACCAATACGACTTCAATGTCACGATGACATGTTCAGGTTCGTTCAAGCAAAATGCCATGGATCTAACATTTTAGGATGCTCAAACGCCGTTAATAGAGTACTCACCAAATTGCAAGGCGTTCAAAACGTGGATATATCGCTAGAAAACCAAACTGTCAAGGTGCAAACGGACGACTCTTTGGACTACCAGACTGTCCACGACAAGATTGCTAAAACGGGCAAAAAGATAAATAGTGGTTTAGCAGTCAATTAATCACCACATTTCTTCCACGTTATCCTTTGTTTGTGGAGTACCACAAACCTGTAAAGTTTTCAATTCAATCTCTTTCAAGTCTAACTTTAAGCTCAGTTCATGATTCGCTCGATGAATCAGTCGCCTCATTTTATTGCTGAGTGACTTACAAGTTTTGCCGAATAACTCAATATCTGCATCAGTATTAGAGGTGGGTAGATGGTCCAGGACATTCTGAATATCTAGACACAGCGGTTCGAGTTTCTTCAGAGTGTCGCGTTGAATGATACACTCAACGATACCCTTATAGTATCCCAGAATCACGAATCGCTGAAATGCTGTCTGGTACCCATACTGTTTGCCCTCATTGTATTGCTGGCGAGATACGTCTCTTTTTCCCTCCACGATTCCCTGCTGATAGAACTGCTCCTCCAAATTCAACACCTCGTCAAAGTCCATTAATTGCACTCAAATAATTCTTCCGATATGACACCGCCTGTGCATACTTCCATTGCATACGCTTTGCATATGTGTGCAGACGAGTTTAAGGTGACCAAAAATTTATACGATGACACCAGGGGCCATCGGGGTCATGGGTCCTTGATTTTTTGATTTTGACATCTCTTGAACCGCCTGCATCCTCACACCATGTCCAACAATGATTACGAATCGGACTCATCTGATGACGCCAAGGAGTCAAGCCATAAGAAAATGGACATGGAACGGTTTTACGAGGATCTCCATGAGTCTGGTGATTCCAGTGACCATGGTGACCTAGACGATGCGAATCTGGACTCCTTCAATCTCAATAAAGAGCTGGAAACGGGCACGTTCGACGAGCAGGGAAACTACATCGAGAACAAGCCTGCAAAGTCCGACAATGAAGAAGAGGACAAGCTATATGCTTTGAAAGATGAAGAGATTGAAAAAACTAGGTTGGCTCATGTCAAGCGACAGAATGACGCTAAAATGGCAAAACGACGGGATCGCGATTCAAGTCAGAGTCTAGATGAATTTTTAATGATTCTTATCAACTTTCTCGGGCCCGCTGAAACTTGTCTAGAAAAGCTGCAGTCGCTCAACGGAGCCAAGGACGAGATTTATAGTCTGACTAACGTGGCCAGCAAACTAATCGAGAAAAAAGTTGTCAATGTATATGATCTCTCTAGAGAAGAGTTGATCAGAATGTGGAGTAAGGAGACGGGAAAAGAGTTTCCGAGATCTGCTAATAAACGCACTTTGGACGACATAGACCAAACAGAGTCTCAATGGCATTTCAAGTGGATCGGTGACGATACCGTTTACGGTCCGTATAGTTTGTCAGAGATGATTGCGTGGAAAAATGCAGAGTATTTCCAGGGAAATGCTGAAGTGCGTAAAGTGGGCACCGGAAATTGGGAGAATGTTGATGTTCTGTAAAGTGGTTCTGCATCATGGTGCATTGACGTGCAGACTTGTGCATATCAATGCATACCACAATTCAACCTCTTCTCCCTTGAAAAAGTTGCTCTTTACATGATAGAGGTTCTGCGGGAGAATGCACAGGCCAACCGAAGTATGCGCAACTGCAGGACTCCTGCTTCCCTCTATTAAGGAGTGTATTGTCGGAATAAGTTTGACCAAATGCTAACTGTAATGTTATGCCCAGATTTTAGCTCGCCTTAAACCAAACATTTTGTGCTGGTAGAATCAATCAGTCAAACAAGATGGGCTAAATTCTGAATTGATTCCAAATTGCAATTGCTCACCTCAACAGAATCTCATTAAACAAATCCCTTCTGAACTCACTATCTTCAAACAAGGCCCCCACAAGTTGCATGAGGGCTTCGTGTCCCATAGAATCGAAGCGGCCTTTCAAAAGCTCGATTTTGATCTCGTGTAGGCGGCCCTTGAGAATGAAAGATACATTCTCCAGTGTACGGAAAGACCCACAGAATATGTTGGTGCTCTGCAAATAGCCGTCTATAAAGTCAGCCAAAATAAAAGATTCATCAGCGGATATGGAAGTGCGGCCTATGAATCCATCGTACAGATAATTGTCAAACACTTTCAAAGCTTCAGCAACTATCTCTTTGCCCAGGGGCCCATTGTACTTGTCGCTGAAGAGCAGTTCCAGTTCGGCAGTACAGAAACTCTCAATTTTGCCTAAAACCCAAAAGACATACTCTCTCTGGTCCTGCATGTTGGGATCAGAGAATATGGGACTGGGTGATTTTGGAACAAGCGAGATTAGTTGGTTGAGCACTTGCTTTTTCAATGAGGAAACGCTTCTGCTGATGAGGTTTTCAAACTCTTTCAAAGGCTGGTCGGTTTGAGACTTGACCCACTGAGCCAACTTTTGTAGATCCGAAATCAGCAGCATTCGGCTGGGATACCCATTTTTGTATCTGCGAGAATTGACCATAGGGCACAGCAAGACATAGCAGCATGTGACCAATTTGTTAGCGAGGTAGAAGTACTCCTCTTTCAAGTCTGCAACGTTGCACTCCACTTTTTGCGAAAACTTTTGGAAAGTTTCCAGGTATTGCTGGATATATGTGAAAAGGTGTTTTGGGATATGAGTGGTTTTAGGAGTATCATCATCGAGTTGCAAATCTTCGTCCCATCCCCAATCACTTTCTTTAGCATTTGCGTTATTCCACTCTTCGTCCCATTGATCATTCCACTCGTCTCCCTTGTCAGTCTCGAGGTTTTCATCTTTAAACCAATCCTGATTGTTTAAAACTCTGTCCCTGACAAAGGCCTTGATATTTTCAGTAGCATAGTTTAAATTCTGTTCGCACCAAACAGATGGCAGATCGTCTATAAGGACATCAATCTCGGTGTACTCCGAGTAGAACCAGCCGGAGCTCTTCACTTTGTCGTTCAGTGTAGTGAGCTCGAAGAGCGGTTTCCCATGCAGCTTATCAATCAAGAGTCGTTCCGAAATTATAGGGACCAGCTCTTGTTGCAGACACTCTAAAACTAATGTTGCAGCCCGGTCGGAAGAGCCGATAATTGAGTTCTCGAGTAAACTATTTACAAAATCCACATACACAACAAGCGACCCAAGAGCCTTGTGATTAGAACTCTCTTCCACACACAGCGTGGTACCGTTTATGCTGAGATTTTTCCTCTTTGTCAAAAGAGACAAGCATCCTTTGCTCCAGCGGAAAAACTCATCGTCCAGAGTGTCGCCACCAAACTCTTTACACGCTTTTTGAAAATCACCAAAGGGGACTGCACCTTCATTCACGCAAAAACTCCCATTGATGATGGACCAATATTTTTTGCGGCTCTTTTTCACAGCTGATTCAAGAAGAGCTCTTCTTTTGTCAATAGCTGATTGAATATCTATATAGATCTTGGTCTGGTTGAACGAATCTAGATCGTGTAGTTTGGCGCACACTTTCTTGAAATTAAAGATGGCAGATTCCAAATCCGGGTCTTCTCCGTCCAAACAATTCAATTCGTTGAGAAGTTGTTTTATGACCCACAGTTTGTTTGCAACGCTTTGACACTCTGCGAGGTACTCGTCTTCACGAGCAATGTCATTATAGGGGACCAGGGGTTCTCCCTCAACAAGCTCACGCAGCTCCTCTGCCACCGCCTGTTTGCTGCATAGTGCCACCTGCGACTGAAGGCGTGTTTCGAGATGTTGGATCTGCTGTGGTATAGAGTCCATGATCTGATGGTGTAGGGATGCAGCTGACGTTCTTTCGATCACAAAAGGGTTCTCAAATACAGCTATAATGATGAATCTCAACTTCTAAACAGCCTGATGTCTTCCTGAAAATATGTGTAATGAGTATCCTGGAAACAGCTTTTTATTCTATCAAAATCCGTCTCTTTTCTGTCACTACTGATCGTTCTAGTCCTTGGGATACACTTCCTTGCTTGAGCTCAGGTCGGGAAGGCAGTTCGAGAATCAGATGCAGAGAGTACTTTTTAGTATTCTAAATGATGGTGATCGCATGATGTGCGCACAAAAATGAAGAGGTGAGAAACAGCTTGAAACAAAACTGGCGTCCTTCTCCTTCTTGATGGTGGTAAATTCTTTCGGTAACTGTAGACAGAAGGACAATGTATAACACCCTGATGTTTAGGATGAAGGTTTGACAAAAGCTGTCATATCATACAATCCTTGCCCAAGAGGTCAAGCTATCCAGGGAAGAGTTTGATGTTGAAAGATTTTGGAGGTGTGTAAATGAGCAACAAGGAAAGGGATATTCTCTGTTTATTCAAAACTTGTCAGTGTGATATAAATCGTAGAATAAAGTCGATCAATCAAGTGAGATGCTTAGGGTCTATGAGGATTAGCTATGAGGATACATTTTCAGTTTTCGGGATCTATACCGCCAAATGGAAACCAATTTGACGATAATACTGACTTCTGTTTAGAGAGACATGCACTTTTCAACGGGAGATTAATGGTTGGTTCAAGGCATGTCTATAATTTGAGAAGCTTACGCAAATGATGCTGAGTTGAACTTTATAACGGCCTTGTTGATATTCAATATTTCGATACTGAGGGGGATTCTGTGACCCAGCCCAACAATCAAAGAAGCCTGATCGAACCATTCCGTACATGAAGTTTTGAGATAGCGTAATCACCACTTGCCCTATATCAGCAAACGATTACTCTGTGAAGCTAAGTACTTATCGACATGCTTTAGTATACCAGGAAAAAGCAACTTTTCATTTCTGTTGACCAGTGCAATGCATTCACCATTAAAAATTTATCATGACTAGATTGGCCCATGAAATAAACAATTGGTAGTGCTGCCAGCCCATACCCTTCAATTGCATAAAACACTCAAAAGAGCTGACCTTTACAGCCTATAGAGATAAGATCATCTCCCTTGTTCACAAAAGACTGTCAGACAGAGAAACAATACAGAATATCCACTCAATCAATTTCAATAAAGTCCGGGCTCCTGGCGCCAGACTTGAGACTTTGGTGTCCAGCAGTTTGGTCCCTTCTTTTTTTTGATTTTCTCAAAGACTGGCCCTGGCCTTGAAACACCGGCTTTGACTCGTCCGCTTCAACTGCGCTTTCCTCTTTAGGAGGAACCACAGGGAAACCGAAAAACATCTGACCATCTGGAAGATCAAGCGGTAAAGGTTCCCCGTCGAGAGAGACTTTGAAATCATCAACAGAGGGCTGAGAATCCTGAATGGACTTTCCAGAAAGCTTCATACCTTGGCTCTGAAACGTTCTGGGAACTCTGCTATCCACATCTGCCTCATGCAGACGCTGCTGGTAGCCAATTTTGGTAGCCATGGCCCCTTTACCATGAATGGCAGGATAAGAGCTCAAAAACTCCTTTTTCCTCTCTCCCTTTTTCGCTTCGTTCTCCTTCTTGAGTTCTTCGTAGTTGGGCTCAACGTAACCTACCGGAGGAGCGAAATCGGTTTCCAGGTCCGTCTCCACAACGCAGATCGATTTACTAGCTGATTCAGGCTTTGCCTCCAGTATTTTGATTCCATACGTTTTATCGTTATAGTTTATCTCGATGATGTCACCCTCAGTCAAAGTGGTAAAGTTTCGAAGCACATTTTCAAGCACAGCCTTTGGATCGGATATATCGAGGAAATCCGTCGACTGAGGCTCAATTTTAACAAATTTCCCCAATGGAAGTTCCACGTTTCTCAGCTTGACTACGGATCCAGGGATCAGCTGAAGTGTTGTCATCATCCACTGCGGCAGATAGCACCTTCCCTCTTCTGCTGTGAATTCTAAAACCCCAGAATGGGTCTGCTGGCCTGAGGAATCTGAGCTGAGCTCAAACATCATCGGATAGCTGATATTAAGCATTGTAAGCTTGTTGAGAGCGGATGGGGGCAAGAATATTTTGCCACCATAGTTGGCGCTTTCCTTTCGAGTACTCTCGGGCATCATTGATATCGGATAGCATCTGAAAAAGTCTTCAAAGGTCTGCGCGATTTGCATACCAAAGGGAGACCCAAAGGCGAATGACGAAAACTGGTGTTAGAACGGGGTGAGATTATACGAACCATGTGGAGGGAGTATATATGGTGTATTGATTTGGCCTGGAGTTTCTATTGCGACGAAGCGCAAGCTGAGAAGCTAACAGTAGCCCCTATGTATGTGCTTACTTTTTCACTTCCGTCATTACTGTTTTCAAATAATGTCAGTTCTGATAACATGGTGCATGTAGCATCGCCCTTCTTCCTTTCATATTAACTCTGCATTAATCGCTTTATAATTTGATTGCCGTAGCGTCGTTTTCTTCGCGGGTAGTGAAGCAGAGAAAGAGTTTGTCAGCATGTCTATGTCCATCTGGGTGATGTCTGCGAGTTGAATAATAGTGAACTTTCTTCAATTTCCCTTAAAAGTTCATATTTGCTGCATATGTCAAAATTATAACAAAAGCTGTCTCCATTAAGTTTGGAGCACATTTTTGATTGTGCAAAGGGTTTTGTTATACTTCCTGTTTCAATAAACAAGTGAGTGGCGGGGCATCTTGACGGCTGAGGGAGCATGTTCCTATTGCTTAAAAGTGCCCGTTTTCAAAACCTGTGATCGTCCTTGATGACAAAGGTATGGACGACGTGTACAAAGTGGACAAAACCCACAGAGAGGAAATAAAAAGTCTAATGAGCTAAATTCATCAATCTCTCGTACTTCTCTATGCCTCAAAAAAAAAAAAAAGAACACGTATGTAGACAATCCACAGCCAATGTCATCGGTGAAAAAAAAAATTCATCTCACTCCTCGACAATCTACAGACCAATGTTCAGGGGTAAAAGGCAGAACCATTACGTTATGCGAACAAGATCAAATAGTCTCAAAAAATAGGGTTATTTTAGTACTCTTTTCCTTTGAACTTTATATTTACATGAGTCTTTTCTATCTTTTTGCCAACCAGCATGATAAAAATTTCTACCTTTATTTATGGTTCTTCACGGTAAGACAACTGAATGTCTCAAGGTGAACAGCATCTGGTTGATAGAATAATGCGATAAGGATCGGCTTTGAAAATCGGGTGTCCTGACTCTTAACCGGGTGCCTTAGGTTTCGTTGCAGACTATTCCTCTTCATCGCTGTAATCCTTTGAAGGGAATTTTGGACTGCTACATGAATTATGACGTTCAATGCTTCTAAATATGCCATAGAAGAATCACCTAGAAAAGTCTGTGAACGCTCCAATACTTGCGTAAACGTATCTGGGTCAAGGGCTCATCATTTGTGCAAATTGCCTGGTCATTGCAGAACTACGGTTTTTCTTTATTAGTAAATTCTCTTCTGTGAAAAGACTCTTTATTAATTGATTCCAAAATAACCTCTTCATCTCTTACTCTTCGCTTCAGAGATGATTTCACAAAACTACAGGGGCATTTCAATAACTCACACAACACACATGGAGGAAACCAACGCGTTCGCAGCGGCGGACCCATCGAACGACATTGACATTGAGGGACTAGAGGAACTCGTTCAGGACGACGAGATGGACTACCAGATGGTTGACTTCTCTGCAGAGGACGAGGATTACGACCCCACCGACGTTTCAGAACAAGGGAGCGAGTCTGAGGAGGCCAATCCCAGCATTGATTTGGGATTTTCCACCGACGAGGAAGGCGCTTACTTTGCCGAGGACGGAGCCGATGGTGATGACAATTTCCGAGACGCTTTACGTGAAGCTAGTAACTTCAAGCCCAAGAGGGCGAAAAAGGGAATGGCTGCTTTGAAGTCCAAAATGAAGCGGGAGGAGAATCTGGACCCGGAAGTACGATACCTGCTTTCTCAGGCGAACGAGGCTTTCGTAAGAGGAGACTTACAGGTTGCACTGGAACACTATAACGATGTTGTCAAGAAGGACAACAAGAATTATGCCGCTTTCAAAACGTGTGGTGAGATATATCGTCAGCAGGGAGAGATTAACAAGTGCGTAAATTTTTGGTTTATAGCTGCGCATTTGCATCCATGGGATGCTTCCTTTTGGTCCACCGTGGCTGAGCTGAGTTACCAGTTGGGACACACGCGTCAGGCTGCCTATTGCTACACGCGTGGAATTCATTCTAGTAACAATAAGGACTTGAAAGCGATTTTCGATAGGGCGATCCTGTATAGAGAGACAGGCCGTCTCACAAGGGCTACCGATAACTTTACGCGTTTGCTTCGCACTTTCCCTACAGATCACCGTACGATCAAGGAATTGGCCATGTGCTATGTTGCGCAGAACCGTATCACCGATGCGATCAAACTATACGAGGGTTTCCTGCATACCAATATGAGCGTGTCTCCGTTGCCCGAGGATGTTCCTTCGTTCGACTGGTCCGAGCTCAACATTCTGGCAGAGCTCTACGGGAAGCAGGAGTCGTGGAATCTGGGGACACAGCTCATAAGGTCTGTTTCGCGGTGGATCCAAGGACGGCAAAGCCAAACGTTCTGGGATAGCGTAGACGAAGATGGAGAGTTTGATGATCGAAGGTTCAGTAATAGAAATTGGCAGAAACTGTTGAAACAAGAACAAGAGCTGCCCTGTGAGCTTCCCATCGATATCCGCATCCAGCTAGGGCTATTTCGTCTCAACGCAGGACGCTCCGACGAGGCCCTCATCCACTTTGACTTTCTCTTTCACAGCGAGGGCAGTCTGGAAGACGTGGCAGATCTGTACATGGAGGTGGGGTTTGCATTAGAGAGGTGTTCTCTCTACAAGGAAGCTCTCAAGTTCCTGACACCGATAACTGAGCTCGATGGTTATGGCGATAACGCAAACGTCATCTCCAGCATGGCCCGCTGCTACAGAGAGCTTGAAGACTACGAAATGGCCAAGGAAGCTTACAAGGTGCTCATCAACCTGACGCAGAGCGAAGATGCTAAACTGGCTCTGACGGAGATCTACTTTTACTTGGGTGATATCGAAAGTGCATACGCTCTAGAAGATGCCATGGTCGTGATCCAAGAGGAGGAGGAGGAGGAGGAGGAGGAGGAGGAGGAAAGGCTAGAAAAGGGACCTTTGCAGGAGGGAGAGGCGATGATTGCAAACATCCCGGAAGTTCGTCTGAGAGAGTTTAAGAAAAAGGTCACCGATCAGGAGATCCGCCAAATGGAGAAAGACTCTATTGCACGAAACTTGGAACTTTACTCTCGTGCCATGCGGCTTTTGCCCTCGATTGAGGCCGGGGACGAACTTGCCATCAAGATTTTCCTGGAGATATCCAGTAGGCTAATCGATGTACTTCTCACTGCAAAGCGCTATTTCAGTGGAGACTCCAAGGCGAAAAGCTCAAAGTCGGTGTACAACCGTAAAAAGCTTGACCGAATGACACTTTCTGAGAAGCGGAGCCGACTTCGCAATTTGCAGCTGGAAATCGTTCTTGAAAGCCACTTGCCCGCTTCTCCAGACGACAAATCTTTCCGCGGTCTAGACTTTGACACGTGGTTCGACGTTGTTGTGCAGCACATCCTTATTAGTGCTCATCGCAAGCAGAGAGAGCAGAAAGAATTGAGCTATAATTTACTGGATATTGCTCTTCACACTCCCATCTTTAATAAGAGCCCAGAAAAACACAAGCTGTTACTTTTAACCGGTCTGTCTGTGGGGTGCGTTTTTGGCGACATCGAATCCAGTCTTGGGTTCATCAGAAACCTGCTCAACACATTCCAATTTTCCTCAAACATGTACCGCCTTTTCATAGCAAGTTTTCCGCCAGGATTCAAAGAAACAGAGCTTTTCTCGGACCCGGCAAATCAAAAGTACTTTCTGCGTCAGGTCAAGGCGTTTGATGCTATGACTTTGAAGAAAAAAGTCACAGGAATGGCAACGGTTACAGTGGATCAATCTCAGATCCCCAAAGACCTTCCTCTCCTGCACCATGTGTACGCAAGTCTGTTGTTTGAGAAAAAGTCCTTCAACTCATGTCTTGGTTACGCGGTCCAAAACTATACTAAATACAACAAGGATCCTACGGTGGTTCTCACTGTGGCCTTATCGCATTTGTATCGTGCCATGCAGAGACTCAGTAACAATCGCCATTTCCAGATTTTGCAAGGGTTCTCCTATATGTCTGAGTACGTTGCAATTAAGATGAATGCGCCGAATGCAGATGTTTTAGATCAAATGGAGTGTGACTACAACATGGGCCGTTCGTTTCACCTTTTAGGACTCACCTCGCTGGCTGTGGAGTTTTACCACAAAGTCTTGGACTGTGAGTGCGAAGATGACGCTTATAGCTTGAAGGTGGATGCAGCGTATAACCTGACGCTGATTTACAATATCAATGGGAATCGGCAACTCGCAAGGAGTATTATGATGAAATATCTGACTATTTGAGGGAAAAGTTGAGCGATACTGAAGACAAGTAGGAACACTGTTTGATGGCTCGTACCTATATCTGGGGACGACTTTTAGCATGTCTGAAGTTCAGAGGTGGTAACTTGAATGAACTCATTTTGAGGTTGATCTACTTGACTGCTTCGAAGCTGGACATCATACCGAAAACCAAGTCCAGCTCTTTGCCAAATACGGAAATACGCGGGCCGTCCGTGTATCTCCGTGAGTTGGACAGACATAAATAGGAGCAATCTTGGGATTGGTCGTAATGACACTCTTTCAGCATGACATCTGCATATAATTATGACTTTTTAGTTACGGCCACCGGAGGGGACAAACAAGTGCATGTCGATCATTAGGCGGACCAAAATGTCATTCGGATTTAATGGCCGTTAATCCTGCGATGTATGACGTAAGTCAATCGATCTTTCCGCGCATGCAGGGGACGGTACTAAAACGGACTCCGATTTTTGTAGGGCCGGCTTTTCAATAAGGTAAAAGCGGCTTGGCGAGAGAACAACACAGTTTGAAGAAAATTCCTCTTGGTGCTCTAGGTTTTCAAAGATCTCAAACATTGCTTAATGGTGTGTACCTTTTTCTACCTGCATGGATTAGCGAAAACTGCATCGGTGTATTAGTTCTAGACGATCGTTTCATGCGGCGTCAGGACAAACTTTGCACTGGACATAATTAAAAGCCGGTGCATAAACATGCATAAACATGCATGCGGACGTAAAAGATTTCGGATTAGCAAAGTCAAGATATTGCAGTGCCTCTCACTCTATAAACAGTTATTTTTAGCAGCTGGTTCGGTACTAATTGGTTGGACGTATCGACGGGACGAAGTGGATGACGTATTGATTAGAGAAATTGAATGACGTATTGGTCGGACGTATTAGTTTTCCATGCGCATCGGACCATACTAGTATCATTGACGTTATGACGCCGGCTTATTCCAGCGATAATGATGGCCGAATATTCCTCCACTGCATGTGTTGAGAAAGAAAACCTCAGCCATAAACATGGATGAATTTATGCTTCAGTGAATGTGCGGAAGGTGTTGTATCATTGATTGGGATGGGCTGAACAACCTGAAGTCACTATCACTTTGCTACCCGGTGAGATGGCTCGTAACAAAGACTTGCAGCTCAATCCTTCTCGCTTGAGGCGAAATCACAGCAAATATAACAATGAGCATAACAGTCTATCTGGAAAAGTTTAGGCGCATTTCAGAGAATGATTTTGGTTTGCTGTGATTATATGACTTGTATTTTCCTCATCTTTATTGATCTCTATGCACTTTGGAGAATTACCACTCTCGGTAAAGAGGCTTTGAATTTTTGGTGAATACTGCCCCTGTGAGGCTGTATCGAGACTCTCATGCTGTTGTCGAAGTCAATTTTTCACTTCCCGATCACTCTTGACACAAAGAGATGGATAGGGTTTAACGGCTCGCTTGATTCCGAGGTTGCCTTTCGAAGGAATACAACTGAAGCACCTTGGCACGATTTTCTGGAAGAAGAGACAGAGATCCTCCCAACTTGATGAGGGACAGAATCACAGGTAAGATCATTCACATTGATTTTGGAGACTGTTTTGAAGCAGCCATCTTAAGAGAAAAGTATTCTTAAAAACATCTTGAACAGGTTTCCTTCAGACTCAGTCGCATGCTCAGTTGCGCTACGAAGGACTGTTTGCTCAACGTCAATGTACAAATTGAGATTCTCAGTCACAGTTGCCATTTTTTGAGGTTGACAATGAAACCGAGACTCGAGTTTACGGACAGACAGCGTTATGGTACTACGGTCGCAAGCATCTAGGAGTAGAGACTATCTGTCTAGAAAGGTATGATGACATAATGCCACTCTCTAGAAGCGATACGCTGCATCGCACCAGCAAAATCATCCCTCACCACATAGGGGTGCTCAAGTTTGGATATAATCACGTATCGACATTATGGTTACGCTTGAGGGGGTGAGAGCCTACAAATGTCGTTCCATGGGATGATGAGCCCTTGCGTTTGATATCAACCCTGATTTTTTATGGATTATGTCCTGTCATCTAGTTCAATGTCGATAATTGCGGTCAGAAGTGATAATCAGCGCTATCATTTGACCGTCATAGAGAGTCGGTATGTAAATTGCACTAAGGATTGGCTGAAAAGTGGACTGCAGGGATGTTAATGACATTTCTCCCTGTATATCCCAGCATATCAGTAGGCCTAAAGCTACTATTGATTCTACATAATCAGCAACTCCTCTTCTATATATTCAGTCCAGTCCAGTAGAGAACTGACGGGAAGATGAAGTACAACTTAAGGATTCACTTTCGATATTTATGAGTGTTTTCATACCTTTTGTTGTCCATCCCACTTGGCTAGTTCTTTTATCATCACCGCTATAGCCCAAAATAAAGGTTTTTCGCTGTGACCAAACTCGTGCAAATGGCAGTGGGTATGACCCTTACTCCGCTCAAAGAAAGAATGACAGAAATATTCAGTAGTTGTAAATAGGAAAAGTTCCCTTTGGGTTGTGAGATCTAAAGAATGTAATAGTAGATGAACTGGCAAATGGAGTTTATATTTCAGCTAGGCTATCTTCATTCAAGGATGGATCCTTGGTTTTCGAGAAGCTTGAATAGAAGATAGGCCGTATGCCTCAAACCGGACTTTTTGTGTGGGGAGCAGTGAATCGAGTCAACTATAATTCTGGAGTGTCCAGTGATTCTTGGGCAGTCATTCCCGTGGACTAGCTGATCAAGAGATTTGAATATGCAACTAGCCTATCTTTTAATGTTGTCTGCACAAAACGACGAAACGGTTTTGAAGCTTCTGGTGGAGAGATGGTGTCGATTAGATTTCCAACGAACCAGTCAGATCATAAGTCCATTCATCTTGAAAGAGGAGCTTGGCAACGAGGTAACAAACATTTAGCATAATGAGACCGGACTACAGTTCACTAGTCTAGTTTGCAGACAAATAAAATGGTGTGGGGGTTAATCAGTGGATTTCACCCGCCCACGACTCGAACGGCCCCTTTGATAAGATGCCTCCAGTGATATCGCCCCAGGTAAGTACCGTCAGCCAAAACGAATCTAACATAAGACCCGTCTCAAGACATCCCTCAAGATGACCATCTCCAGACTTCGATTCCATCAGGAAAAGGAATCGGCGTTGGTGAAGCAGCAGCGCAGGAGCATGGCTGAACTTCTCAGTCAGGGCAAGGAAACCAGTGCAAAGATTCGAGTGGAGAACATTATTCGCCAGGACATCATGATTGAGCTTATGGAGTTTTTAGAGCTGTATTGCGAGCTTCTATTGGCCAGAATCGGTCTTTTACTAGAATCCACGGTGTGCGATCCAGGATTGGAAGAGGCTGTCAAGACAATTATCTATAGCGCTTCATTCATCGACGTAAAAGAGCTTTTACAAGTCAAGGATATCTTGATTCACAAGTTTGGCAAAGAATTTGGATTGGCAGCCTTGGAAAATGCCGATCACGCTGTTCCGGAAAAGATTGTAAGTAGATGCTCTGTTAGGCCTCCCTCTGAGGAGCTTGTTGTTTTGTATTTGTCTGAAATCGCCAAAGCATATAAAGTTCCCTTTAGCGAGTTGGAACAAGAGGAAGAACCGGAACAGAAACAGGAAGAGGAAGCTGAGAATGAAAAGGAGTCAGGCATTTCCCTACAGGACAATGCTCCGATAACGGTCAAGCCTCCTCACATGACTTCGGATAATCCTCACCCTGAGGTGAGTGTTCCCAAGGGTGTGAGTCTGAAGAAGGCTAAAAAACCAGAGGACGACTTTGACGAACTCAGAAAGAGATTTGAGGCTTTGAAAAAATGATTGAAACTTTCATGTTGAGTACAATAAAACCTTTAAATTAAATGCTATATACAATACAAACTCCAAAAACGCAAACAAAACTATATACACTCAAAAATCTTCTCCATCGTATACTGCCACCATTTTATTGGCAGTGTGGAGAGACCGCTTATTGAGAGCTCTCACTGCAATGGTGTCATCCTCTGCCGCCACCAGGGCTAGATTACACCGTTTGTGGTTGCGGTACTCCAATGGAGTGGAGTAGCGTAGTATTTCAATGGGCATATCTTCAGGCTGAGGAGACGGTGAATCGGATTCGTCGGTAGTGTCGTAGTCAAAGTAGTCTTCAAAAGACGAGGTATCGTTTTTAGGCACTTCTAGCTGTGGCAAATCCAAAAGAGGTTTGTTCACCGAGTCGTCTTTTGCCATGGGCCAGTTCTTGAGCACTTCTTTATTGAGATCGATCGTTTCTTGCTTAGAGTAGTCCGGCTCTCTTTTCTCCTCCTCAGGAAACATGTGGAGGAACTCGTCTTGGTTCTTTAGTGTGAAGTAGCTGTACAGTCTGTCCATGTCATCATGGCACTCTATATCTAGTTTCCTCAGTTTGGTAGGACGATCCAATGCGGAGGATCTCTTTTTACTGGCTTCTGCAACTGGCAGTTGGGCTAGTCTCATTTGGCGACTCTTGGTGGTTTGACGCATATTGGCAACGGTCTCGGGGATGGAAGAAAAAAAAATAAAAGGTGCATCACACTGCATTGCATGGATGCGGGTGTAGGGATAGCCGGGGAAAAGAAATAAAACTCTCATTGAGCGGGGCACGACCTAGTTCTTGTGTGTTTACGGGCTGTGATGCGATTGAGCTTCTTTGCTTGTGCTACTGATTGGGCTACCCCAATTTGAGCTCGCTGAAGTCTTGTGAATTTGAATTGACTATGTGGATGATGGAACAGTTAAAACATATAACAAGCTACATCCTTTTCCATAGATTGATCAACTGTTAAGGAGAAGTTGACCAACGAGCATCTTCTTCAAAAGGAGCTTGAGCTGTCATTCTCAAAATTAGCCAGTCTCAAGGTGTTGCAACAATATTATAATAAGGTGAAGTTTCCCTTATACTAATTGTAAATGTGAGGAGCAACCACTTCCTATAACAATGGTGGCAAAAATAATGTTACACAGAGGAGTTTATGATACATTTCAGAGAAACAATGCAAAAAAGTAGATCCGCGGCCTCATGTTCAGACTGAATATAACCCATTTCGAAAAACTTTGTTTGGAATGGATCCTTCAATTTAATTTTATATCCCAGAATTTTTTGCCCCCTCTCATAGTTTGAGATTTAATCACCAGGGCTGAGGTGTTGTCCAACAACATAATGGTTTGGTTAGATTCGGTGAATATAGTTTGTTTAGTAACGACCTGGGTCCACTGATTGTTAGGTCGCTTTTCGGCAGATGACTCGCACCTGACTTTCATCGTTTTACTTTTCCAATAACATAGTTGAAAGAGACGTAGTTGGAGGTGAGTGTGAACATGGTGAACTAAAACTGATGTTGTATTAACATCTAAAACATGAATTGGATGGTTTTGATTATGATAGAATGAAGGAAGACGAACTTGCATATTTGACGCAATGCGTAAATACTTATTGGGTCAAAATATGAGTAAATCCCAGTCATCTAAAATGAGGTTTTTTGGGGTTGTGGAGACATGATGATTTATTTTTAATTCACCAGTGATTCGATTTCTTCAAAAGTGTCTCAAGATTGGTTTTAAGGATATTAGAAAATATTAAAAAACCTTCAAAATAAAGATTCCCATGAAAACTGTAGCTTTGAAGATGGACTATAGTTTCGGGTACTAGAGGGCACTCTACCTTTCGTTGACCATATTATCTATAGACTTCATCTAGGCTTATGCTTAGGCCACCTAAATTGAAATCGTAGGCCCCCATATAGTGAACGAAATAAAACTATCGAAAAGAATGAGAAAAGATAATACACGTGAATCATTTTTTTTTCTCAATATCGAAAACCTTACTACTGAAAGGGGTGACGATCAGTTTTAAGAGTCATTCAGTCCGTTTCGCTTTAGAGAATTAATCTTGAGGAATCACTCAAGTGGCCGCAGTTAGATAATCTCTTTCGCTTCGCTTCAGAGGTGATTTCTCACCCTTCTACCGCTCCAAAAAAAACGCAAAAAGAAATCACTTTATTCATATTTAAGCCTTAGCAACGTGCTCAAGAAGGTCAACCACTCTGGTGGAGTAACCGTACTCGTTGTCATACCACGAGATGAGCTTGACAAACTGAGGAGACAGCAGGATACCAGCCTTTGCGTCAAAAATGGAAGATCTGTTGTCAGAGATAAAATCAGTGGAGACAACAGCGTCTTCGGTGTAACCAAGAACACCCTTCATAGAACCCTCGGAGGCTTCCTTGACGGCAGCACAGATCTGCTCGTAGGAGACTGGGGTCTTGAGCTTGGCAGTCAAGTCCACAACGGAAACATCCACGGTTGGAACTCTCAGAGACATACCGGTAAGTTTTCCGTTCAAAGCTGGGATAACCTTACCGACAGCCTTGGCAGCACCTGTGGAAGATGGGATGATGTTGTCGGAAGCGGTTCTTCCTCCTCTCCAGTCCTTGTGGGATGGACCATCGACAGTCTTTTGAGTAGCGGTCATGGAGTGAACGGTAGTCATAAGACCTTCCTCAATTCCAAACTTGTCGTTGATAACCTTAGCCAATGGAGCCAAACAGTTGGTGGTGCACGAAGCGTTGGAAATGATCTTCAAGTCTGAAGTGTACTCCTTCTCGTTCACACCTACAACGAACATTGGTGCGTCGGCAGAAGGAGCGGTGATGATAACCTTCTTAGCACCGGCATCAATATGCTTCTGGGCACCTTCCAATTTGGTGAAAACACCGGTGGACTCGATAACAAACTCCACACCGGCCTTTCCCCATGGGATGTTGGCTGGGTCTCTCTCTCCAAAGACGGTAATCTTCTTACCGTCGATGCTCAGAGAGTCGGAAGTCGAAGTGACCTTACCCTCGAACTTACCGTGAGTAGAGTCGTACTTCAGCATGTAGGCGGCATAGTCAGCAGCGATGAATGGATCGTTGACAGCGACAACCTCGATGTCAGATCTCGAGAGAGCCACTCTCAATACAAGACGTCCGATACGTCCAAAACCGTTGATTCCAATTTTAATTGCCATTTTGTTGATGGGTTCAAGGAGAAGCCCTGTGCTTATATAGACTTGGGTGATGAGGTGATTCCTATCGGAAGCTCATGGTGAGTGCATATACCCCTGCGATGGTGCATGAAGTTGCATGATGCGTGCATATCGGGTGTCAGTTGGTGATTATTGAAAGAGAGGGAAAAAAGGGCAGACTTTTGTTTTGATCGCATAAAGCGACTCTCTGCTACTGTAGAATTTGACACCAGAAGAGTACGGTTGAAAGTGGTTGCGTGTGCGGAATCTTCGGAATCTTCGGCACTTGCGGAGATGCATTTCGATCTGCAAACGAGGCCTCCAGAGGTCTGGTGATGGTGACCATGTGCTCGGCTGTGTATGTTGAGAGGGATTTTTGATACGAGGTGAGTATTTTTGGTGAAGCCTGTTGATGATAAAGTTCATGGTTGTTCGACGCTGGATCTGCGTACTCACTATGCCACATTGATACCTTGGGCAGTTGAATCACTTGTGCTTAACTGCTGCTATATAGTCTACAATTGATTGTTTGTTACCCTTGGGCCCCTTAGGACGCCATAAGCAAGAGAACGTAGTCAAATTAGAAGCGAAATGAGCAGAGTGATCAAAATGAGAAACTCATTATTACCCCACATTCGATGTTTGTGGGCAAGTTGATACACTATCTCTAACTACTCTTAAAGACTATCGGTATTCGTATATGATGTCGAAGGAATCAATATGCTTTTTAGGTTTAAAAAGTGCTGTGTCAATTCAACATAGGTAATCAAACGCTATAAACCCGCCTCAAAAGGATATCAAATGGAATACTGCCGCTTTTAATACGTCCTCTCAATGAGATCGATATGGACCTGTGTCAAGATCAGAAGAACCGAATTTACTGACAACATTTTCCGGTATGCCATAGTGTCAATGTCAATGCACAATATCCTTCTCTTCTCAGTTGAGCCGTCGAGACAAGATAAGACCAGATCATCGATGAATACTCAAAGCAAAAAAACTTCGTCCGGCTCAGTTATGAAAGGATTGGTAGTAAAGGGCTTAATTAAGAGATGGATCAGATGTACACATCTTAATATCTTGACCATTTGTAAAGTGACGATTTGGAGTGTGAAAAATCATGAACACATTCCGCTTTCGAACGTGATATCTGTGCCGTTTTGTGCCTTTGTGCCTTTGTGCCTTTAAGCATGTTTCGAAAAAGCTCTCGCTTCTTTTGACAGTAGATCTCACATCGTCTGTTGCGGAAGAGGCTATCCAGCAAGAGGCTGATCTTATAGTTGCCTATCATCCTTTTATATTCAAAGGGCTGAAATCGGTAATCTCTTTGATCAACCTTATTGCTAGTGGTGTAACCGTGTATTCCATACTTCAGTCGATGCTGCAGTGGGTGGAGTGAGTGATTGGCTGGCAGATGGGATCTCTCAAAACAAGTCTTTCTCAAGCAATGTAATATAACCCGATCTTTAGTTTAAAGGAGCGAGGATGGGGTGATTTGTCACTTAGGAGGACCCCGCTTCTCTTTCTACGCGGGTGAAGAACGTCAAGACGAGTCCTGGCTTGAGCCACGTTCAAGTGGTTCGAATGTAAGAAGTATCTTGCTAAGCTATTTCCAATCATTGCAAGTCTGCTGTATATACATATTTTGTCTGGGGATCTTCTGGTCCGGTCTTTTTTGGGATCCAGTCCACGCAATAAAGGTATTTTGGGCCATCAAGAGACTTGGAAGGTTGGGAAAGGATATATTTTACAGATCTGTGTCTGAAATACTCAACTGGAGTTTTCAAATCCTCAATTTCCGAGATTTCCTCTATTAAAAAGTGAATCAAAGACAAATTAGGAGATTTGAGTTTGACACGACCATGGACGAGCTCCGGCGAGCAGTTGGCTCCGCTGAAGCCAAAATGACTTTACGTATCCAATTTGACGAAAGCTTTAGATCCTCATTTGGTGATTACAGCAACCTATATGAAAAATGCGTGCGGAGAAATTTTCTCTGTTGAAAGTTGCCCCCAAGACACAAAAAAGAGGTCGTGGGCGCGCAATTGACGGTATTTTGCACTACCAAGAGACTTGGAAGGTTGGCAAAGTGTATTATTCTCTAGATCTCTGTCTGACATACTCGACTGACGTTTTCAAAGCCGCCTTTTCAGGGGGTTTTGTCGATTAAAAACTGCTCCAAAGACAAAATATTCGATTTGAGTGGAACACGACCTTGGGCAGTGATGGAACTAGCTGACAGAACAGTCAGACCCTCTAGGTCACTTGTCTTAAGAGGTGGCGGTTCAGGGTCAGTTGCATGAATTCCGAATGTGGCTAATTGCTCATTCTGTGAGTTTGCTTCACGTCAGAGGGCATAACCCTTTCGTCATTCTTATCCAATAGACCTTCACCAACGACAGCCTCCAAAAGACTCAGATCTCCATCCCTCTAACCCTGGCAATTAACATTTCAGCACAATAAAAACCCCTCGTCTGTAAAAGCTCGCAGTCTACAGCCATGCCAGATAGGGTCAGATTTCCCTGTTTCCGCTAATTGGCATCTGAGCCATCTCAATTCCATATAGAGAAACAACCTACTGAGAATCATAATGCTGACGACTGTCGATGGAGCCGATTGAAGATTGCTTCTCTCTGCAACTTTATAGTTTACAAGCTGCAGTTACCTGAAATGGAAACATGAGCCAAACAACCTCTCACAACAACAAAAAGTATTACTACACTAGAGGTGAAGTGGATGCAGCTTTTGTAAATGATAGTTCTGTAAGCCCAAGCTTCTACTCCATGACTGATCATTATAGACTCAAAAGTTATTATCAATCTATGGTGCTTCAAAATTTGAAGCCAACAGAAATATTCGAGTGCAAACCTCACATTAACTGGCTCCACTACGACAACAACACTGAGAGACTTTACTATGGCTCGGATCTGGGTCCAACAACATACCTTTCATCTATACCTTTATCAAAGGCTACATCAAAAATGTACACGGGAGTTGAGAAACTTCATCAAGTTGTTACCCACCAAGATTATGTTGCTGTCCATGTTAACGAAAACGGTGAGGTAAGAAGTGCTGCAACATCTGACCCACCACCATCTTGGATCGGAGTTTCAGAAATCCCAGACCGTATATGTGAAGCAGCTTGTGATCCCACGGGATCTAGTTGTACTTTCGGAGGATTTAAGGGATGAAAAATTGAGAGATATTCCTTTGAAAGCGCTTCCATCAGTGCGTCTATCGAATACTTTTATCATGTCTCCGCTATTCAGTGCTTGACAAGTGACACAACCCTTTTTGCGACAGGTCGCAAAGCAGTCGAGAGCTGGGATAAGCGGGAAAATCAACTACACGATCTCATTCGATTCGGAGATCACATAAGAGGAATGGCAGCAAGAGATTCTGCAGTTGTAACTTGTGATGGAAGGAATCGATTCAAAAGTTTTGATCTGAGATACTTGTCAAAAAAAGATGGTGAAACAGTTCCCATGGTGAGCTATGAAGATCCCACAGTTAGTATATCTGATTGTGAAACCGGTAGTATCCTATTTTCCCCTTGCGGCGATTACTTTGCATATTCTGATTGCCATCGCGGAGTAATCAAAATACATGATATTTCCATCTCTACCCCACTGGCCTGCAACCCGATCCGATCAGTATATTGGCTTTACTATCTACCACCCTTTACTTGGATCGACAATCAGTCGCTAGCTGTGCTGAGGCATCCCAGGCTCGTTACTTTATGGAAACCACCAATTTGATTGTTGTGTTTGTGAGATGTATGTTTATACATGTGTTTCAAGGAAAGTTGTCACTGTGCATGAAAACCGAACTACAACTAGTTATGTATTTACCCTAGTTTCATCGAGATTTATGAGTTTTAACACTAACCGACTTTCCAATTAGAATCTATCTATCTAGACCGATGTACTACTACCGTTCGTTTTTATTGTTATGATCCATATGAAGGTCACCTCACTGGGGCCATTGGTCCGAAAACTGAGATTCACCTTGATGACTAGGCATGAACATCACCCCCATAAGAGATTCGGGTTAAAATACAACATCAGGCCGCATCGGCCCATGGAGCAACTGCTGTTTTAGGTTCGTTTGGTCTAACTCCTCGCATAGGACAATAGTCTTAATGCGGTCTACTGCATGCGTATGCATCCGTGTGTGCATTGGAGCATTTATTTGGGAATGACAAATGGAGAGAGGTAAAATTGTCATGCTACAAAAGGTATACCAGCAGTCTCAGTTATAAAACCTTATTCTTCATACTCTGTACCAACTTCTGTGATGATGTTGGGCCAAAGTTGTCAGAACATATCTTCCACGCGCAGTTCAATTAGGGCGTAATCATCATAACATCGAGGAGAATAAAATACAATCCAGTAGCCACATACCACAATCTGTGAAGAATAAGCACATGACCTTTTTTTCGAACAGGCTGCACACCGTAGGATAGAAGACCGCGTAATTCAGCTATAGATGAACCATTACCACAGCAGCCATACTTTCAAAACTATAAAGTGTTATATTGGTCACTATATAAGTGATGCATGTATTTTAATTGTCAGTAATAGAGTAAGTATTAAACAAACACATACTACGTAACAAACAGAGCTAGTTACTCCGAAACAAAAGGTGGGAAGAATACTGGCCAAAAAAGTCCACTTCCACTAAGGAAAGTGACGACAGCAGTCACCTTGTAAAAGTGGTGATCTGAGCATAGTGACTTCTTTCGGCATAAGACCAAACATTATGTTCCACTGCATGCAGTAGAACGCATATAGACCTATTGCCATATTTTGAAAACCAAAAGACCTAAACAACGTTCGCTTCATAGGCCCATGAGGCCTGGTGTTGTCTCAACTACCCGAATCTACTATGGGTAGATTTCTTGCCTCTGGCTACTATCAGTTGTCGGGCCAACATATCCATAGCATCAAATCGTTCTTGCATAGATCACAAAAGGTGCTCACTCAAGAGTCATGAGAGGTATAGGTCTTGCCACAAACCAGAGAGCAATTTGATTGACATTCGATTGACACTCACTTTCTTCAAAGGTTTGCTCTACAGTACAAGTGTCAGCTTGCTATGGTACCTCCTGCGTATATATATACTTCACTTAATGGACGAGACCCTGAGCTGCACCCTCGGTCGCCAACTATATACAAAACTCTAGTCTTGACACCATGAAGTATTTCACTTATCCATCACCATGTTGTCTTTAACCACATAAACTGTGAAAATTACGAATATAAACCAAAATGAGTCATCTCATATAGTTGTACCACAATAGCAGCTCAGGTGACCTAGGCTTAAGACTAAATGAAGTTTATTGAGTGGGAAGTGCCATTTATATAGCCTACAGATGGTACCACCACGAGCATGCGACAAGACAAGCTCTCAAGCCAAAATCTGCTCATACGGTTACCTCTTCATTGCATCACTACATTTCTTATTGAGTTCCTACTTACAGTCCATTAAACTACTTCCTTTCGTGCCCCTTTACACTCACCTTGTCATTTTCCACACCCACATTCACCTCGTAACCATCCTTGATATCTCCCTTGATCATGCTCACACTCATCGGGTTCAAAATCTGCTTGGTGATCAGCCTGTTGAGCGGTCTTGCGCCGTAATTAGGATCGTATCCCTTCTCTGCCAACCACTCCTTCACATCGTTGGAAAAGTTAACCTTGATACGACGGTCCGCAAGCCTGTCCTGCAATTCTCCCAGACGAACATCTACAATAGCCCGCAGAGACTCTCTCGAGAGCCTGTTGAACACAACAACATCGTCCAGTCTGTTGATGAACTCTGGCGGGTACTGCATCTTCATGAGATCCACAACCTGCTGTCTTGTTTCCGGGTCGATGGATCCGTCGTCGTTGGTGTGTGTATCGGAGAGCAGCAACTCCTGGCCAATATTGGACGTCATGATGATGAGGGTGTTGGTGAAATCGATTTTTTTACCTTGAGAGTCGGTCAGTGATCCCTCGTCCAACACTTGAAGCAAAAGCTTTGCCACGTCCTTGTGGGCCTTCTCAAACTCGTCAAAGAGAACAACAGAGTACGGCTTTCTCCTCACCGCCTCTGTAAGCTCTCCGCCCTCTTCAAAACCAACGTACGAGGGAGGAGCTCCAATGAGACGCATTACTGTGTGACGCTCTTGGAACTCGGACATGTCGAACCGGATGATGGAGTTGACGTCGTTGAACAAAAAGTCCGCCACCGCTTTGGTGAGCTCTGTTTTCCCTGTTCCGGTAGGTCCAAGAAACATGAATGAAGCAATAGGTCTTTTCGCAGGAGTAAGTCCAGCTCTCTGCAAACGTACCGCATCGGAAATCGAGGAGATGGCTTCCTTTTGTCCAATCACACGGTCAGATAAAACCTTTTCCATGTAAATGAGCTTGTCCTTTTCTCCCTGCATCAGAGACTGAACTGGAATCCCTGTCATTTTGGAAACAACCCGCGCAATGTCGTCTGACGTTACAGAGTCGTGCAAAAGTGCATTCTCGCTCTCTCCCTCCTTGGGAAGCGACTGAGTCAGTTCTGGAATCTTGGCATACATGAGCTCAGAGGCCTTTGTAAAGTCTCCATTTCTTTGAGCGATTTCAAGTTCCTGTTTGGCCCTTTCGAGAGCTTCCTTACTGGACTTGATAGAGTCAATGTCAGCCTTTTCCTTTTCCCAAACCTCTGTGAGTCTTGAGAGTTCTGCGCTTTTCTCCTGCAACTCCTTTTCAAGCTTTTCCTTACGTTCTGTGCTGAGAGGATCGTTCTCCTTGCGGAGGGACTCTAACTCGATTTGTATCGTCATGATGTGGCGGTCCAGCTCTTGAATTGCGTCAGGACGAGACTCGTGCTGGAGTCGCAAAGCAGAAGATGCCTCATCAACAAGATCAATCGCCTTATCCGGAAGAAACCTATCGGTAATGTACCGATTACTGTATACAGCGGCCGTTACCACAGCTCCGTCTGTGATTCTCACTCCGTGGTGCACTTCGTACTTTTCCTTCAGCCCACGCAAAATCGATATCGTACTCTCTACAGACGGCTCGTTCACCAAAACACTTTGAAACCTTCTGGCCAACGCTGCATCCTTCTCGATCGCTTTGTATTCCTGCAAGGTAGTGGCTCCACACATCTGAAGCTTCCCCCTTGAGAGAGCCGGTTTTAAAAGATTGGATGCATCGATAGCTCCCTCTGCCTTACCGAGTCCTAACAAAATGTGAAGTTCATCAACAAACAAAATAACTTTTCCCTCCGCTTTGTCGAGCTCATCAAGAACCTGCTTGAGTCTCTCTTCAAAGTCACCACGGAACTTTGCTCCTGATATAAGTGAGCCAAGATCAAGCGAAATCACTTCTTTCGACTTCATACTTTCTGGCACTTCTCCCATGACAATCCGGTGAGCCAGCCCTTCCATAATAGCAGTCTTACCAGTTCCGGCCTTTCCGATCAGTGCAGGATTATTTTTCGTCCTTCTTGAAAGAATCTGGATGGTTCTTCTGATCTCTTCGTCTCTTCCGATTACAGGATCCAGTTTCCCCTCTCTGGCCATATCGGTGAGATTGACTCCATATTTTTTCAAAGCCGGCTCTTCCTGGTCCTTTCCTAAATTCATCTTGAAGTTGGGTCCCTGTGAGGCAAAACGTACTGCCACCATTGGAGGTCTAGCGATGGGCAAGTGAGTTGTCTGTCTCACAAGAAGACTTGAAGCTCTAAGAGAGCTATAGCTTGCCCTTTGTGGGAGTCTTTTAGCAATTCGCGCTATTTGTCGTCTGGCACTAAGCATGACTGATGAGATGATGAGCACCTAATTTATACTTTGCACTCAAAAGTTCTGGAACCTTCGGAAACCTTCTGGATGGTGCATGAAAAATATGCATGAGGTGCATACCCCAGGAGGTGTTAAAAGATAAGCATCGCTGTTATGTAGAGACATGTCTTCCCACACAGAGAGCTAAAATTGGGCAACTGTCTACTCTCTGTATCTCGAGATGCTCCACTAATTCAACAATCGATCTGTTGACTGAACACGTAAGTGCAATATTGGATACTAACAATTGTAGCACGTACGTCATAAAGCCTATCTGTGGTCCAGTATAATAGCTTACTGGATAGGAAGCAATAAAGAGGTACACACTACCTGCTTATATGTAGTGACTACGGTGTCCTACGGAGAGAGCTTGATTCGAGATCAGTCGGCTCTCTTAGCATAAGTCCATTATTATGATCGCTCCATCGCTTCACGCGATTGACCGTGTATGCTAACAACATATGCGTGGGGTTACATAATAGTATAAAGCATACTTCCCCAGGAAGGCCGGATTGGCCTGTGGTTACATAAAGGGTAACCCGAATCTCTCTTGGTGAGTTTTTGGTCGGAGGCATCCGATATCCGATTCAGATAGCTGCAAGCTATTGGGCTGTTCCTCGTATAGCCGAGGATACAAGCGCCGAACGCATTACTACGGCATTAGCTGCATAATGTGCATGAATCTTTGCCAAATCGGTCACGGAATAACATCCGATGCACCGGGGCGTATGCGAATGATATGATTGGTTCCTCAAAGGTTCTAATGCGGTATTAACGGAAGAAGAGAGAAATGGCTGCATGCAGACGGTAGACG